>JAKELH010000248.1:0-108387 GCA_021525015.1 Lactarius pseudohatsudake | reverse complement strand
TATCCCCCTCCATTATGCAGAGTGACTCCTCCAGTACATCTGGTGGTAGCAGAGATTCTCCACACTCAGAGAGCGATGGGGAACAGCCTGCCAAGTCGGGCTTTTCTATCACCCCTCAAGACAGAGTTGTTCTACAGGAATATCTTGAAGAATTTCAAGAGGCCGATCCAGATGAACGAACTAGGATCATTGAGAGGGCCATGGCGAAGTTATATCATCTCCGCCTGGTTGATACACCCTTTGACAAGAAGGATGCAAGCAAGGTGTGTCTTGGTTATGCAGACATGAGGATATCCCTTATTCCCGATTCCAGAAAATTCAGAAATGGTTTTATAACAAGTATGTCCGCCCCAGGCGTCAATACATCAAATTCACCTGCAAATGGTCCACCCGCAATGCATTCTATCATCTGAACCGAGATGAGGTCTTGGACCATGTAAAGAAGACCTCTGGGATAGAACCGGGAGATCCTGCATTCTTGGGAGTCCTTCAAGACGCAACAACTACCTTGTGGAAGGAGTTATCTCCCATGGATCAACAGGATTATGTAAAGGCTGCTAGGGAGTGGTCGGAGGAGACACCACTGAAGCGCGTTCAATCGAGGTATGCCAGTATTTGTATCAGTTATTAATCGATTCCTCAATTCCTCACATATCTCCTCTATAGAATGGCATCCTCTATGCGTGAGAGGATCATCCAGGACTTTCAAATTCAGCTCCATAAGACATGCGGAATCCGCTCCCTTGTCCTCACAGCATATGAGGCTGAAGACAATACCCTTAAGATAGGCTTGTAAGTAATCAAATATCCACACATCCCTTGATATATGTCTGCTGATTATTGGTGCAACCAATTTCAGGAATGATGTGAGCACTGTATTGCAGGATGGAAAGTCCTTTCGGAAGTACTGCCCAGACTGGAAGAGTGCTGCACTCTGGGAGCAGTGGATTAAATTTGGGCAGAAATGTTTTTCAAACGGTATGACCAGCCTCTTATCTATGGTGATCACATATCATCAATGAATATTTCAGACACTGTGCAGGAACTCCTGAAAAAGGACTGCTCCAGGACTATAAACACCCCAATTCCCATTGTATTTGATAAATATAAATGTCCCAAACTTCCAAGGTTACCATGTTCGATGGATATAAGGCCAAAGTTGTTCAGTCATTGCTCAGGGAGTATTGTACTGCACATATCCATGAGCCATTCTTTTAATACATGTGCAGCATGATATAACAAATATGAATTAGGGTTTGTCACCGGAAATAAGAAGCAGACCATTCCATGGGGAGTATTGGTCAAGGACCCATCATCCTGGATCTTGGACGACTGTACACCGGAAGAGTTTGTGTGGAAGGACCCATCCAAGATCCAGATTGGAGAGGTCTTCCGCCTTCTATCCCATTGGAGCGACAGACAAGACCAAGGCCTTGGTCCCCTGATGTGGGTTCCAACCTCCCCACTCTTCCGAGATGTGAAACATCCTCGGAGGCATAGGCGACATCTCCGACATGCACAGCAATCAAATGCATCTGATCAAGAGTCCTTCAACCTTAGCAATTATGGGGACTCCAATCCAAAGAGTAGCAGCACTGATAAGTCTTCAGCTGAATCATCTGATTCTGATCCTCCTCATAATCGGACCTCCGATGTGGAGCGTGAGACTACTGAGCCTTCAAACACATCATCAAGCAGTGATGAATCATCTGACCATGCAATGGCTACAGAGACTCCTCCATTTCATGAGCCTGCGAAGCGATAGTGTGTGGCCCGGGTAACCCGTGGGTATTATTTATGTACCCTTACCCGTACCCATAGAAACCCTTACCCGCAGCGACGGGTGTGGGTACCCGTCCAAACGGATAAGGGTTTCTGAAGGGTTAGAAGGGTTCCAAACCCTTCTAACCCGTGCACTCAGAGTACCATAGCATATTTTTTTACTTAGTTTCCGTTCGCGTGCGTGCTCAATACAATTCTTGTACTATTTCTAAACTACTAAGCATGCCTCTTTTATCCTTTCGAGCTCTCCAGAGTCTTCAACGAGTCGTACCAACTTGCACGCACTTGTTCTGAGCGTTGAGGAACGAAAGGGATGGGAGAGTGGGTGACGTCTGTGGAGGTTTGTTGACCTTGGCCAGGTGGCTTGAGTCAACGCAGGGCTGGGCATCAGGGCGTGTAGGTTGTTGGGATGGGACTTGGTGCCCGTAATATGAGGTGAGAACACAATAAATGGGCCTGGGGATTGCAAGGCATGTAAGTAAGCGGTAAATCACCTGGCTGGGATAAATTGAACGGAACGTACTGGTGACCCCCAGATGGGCGCACGGGTTGTACAGCCATTTGGCAAATGAGACGTGAGGGAGGAGAAGCGAGAGGTGACTCGGAGAGGGAAGACGGCCTTGAGCCTGCCTTTTCGCAGTGTCAGCAGTAGCTGCAAGGACTTCGGCGTGTTCTTGAAGAGATGGCACATGCCGCACATCTTGGTTCACTGCCAGACTGAGGCTTCCAATGGGGGAGACATTGCTGGCACATGGAGCACGTTCACGAGGCTACAAAAGACTGAGTCAAAAAGTTGGCTCCCGATTGAAACGATAGGAAGGACTTACCGGGTGAGAGAAGCGCTGGCAATGAGAAGAGGAATGGGTATGGATCTCATACGAATGCCTGCTTCTCTTTGAGCGATAGGTCAAGAGGGAGGAGTAAGTGTAACTGTTTGGAGCGAGGAGTGAGAGTAGTGAGTGACAACTAAGTCGAAGTTGGCCCCCAATTGATTTGATAGAAAGGTACTTACCGAGCGAGACCAGCGCTGGCGATGGGACGAGGAATGGTTGTCATGAACGCCCGCTGCTCTTTGAGAGTGTGATTGAGAGGGAGGAGTAAGAGTGGCTGTTTGGAGGGAGGAGCGTTCGAGACTCGGAGTACTAGTGCCATGGTGTTGCGTACTCTATGAGTCTGGCTCGAATCACGCGAGTTCAACAATCCCCTTACCAGTGCAGGCAGACTCTTTGTCCTCCGCTTGCGTTTCTTGGATGAGTTGTAGTTGGTTGTGAACGATACGCTGGTACAATTACAATTACAACTATGACGATTACTGTACAGTGCGCTCCCCTAGATAGTATGGTAGGGCCTGAGCCATGCTATATATCAATCAATCCTATCCCAATCCGCGGACAACTCGATCATCCTTTCCTCCCCAACAAGCTCCTCCAGCGCTGTAACCTCTTTGATGTCATTATCTCGGACATATCCCCGCAAGCTCCATACTCCAACGCACATAAGGGCGCGTGTTGACTGAACTGAGAGACGGTTATGGATGTGAGAGAGAAGAAGACGGCCCTTACTGAAGGTTCGTTCGACACCAACAGAAGTAGCTAGTTACAATATTGAATAACATGTAAGAAGAAAGATACAAATACAATCACTTACGAGGGATGACGAGATAGTCCATTGCCATCCTTGACAGGTGAGGATAATCTGCACGACGGCCATACCACCAACGAACAGCGTCGACGACATGCTCAGGGTCAGAGCTGAGGTAGCGATCAAGCTCATCACGAAGCTCAGTGGAGTCGGGTGCAGCAAGAGCAGCCATGTTGTCGAAAATATTATCGCCTTTTGATCAGTGATGAGTGGCCTATTATGCACGCAAAGAACAATAAGATGAAAGAAAATAAGGCAAGTAAACAATACGCACCATGTCACTCAACACCGGAGTCGAACCCCGAGAAGTGGGCGAATGCTTGTATGAGCGGTCAAACTCATCACGTACGAGCTGCCTGGCAGCCTCGATCCAGTTGTCCTCCCATTTTGCATTCTTGAAGTAATTGAGCTTGTGACGGGGATGAAGGACTGAGGGAAGGGGACGTTAAGTGATTATGGGGCCCAGGGGATAAACAATGAAAAATGCGTACCCATTGCAATCCGATAGGTTTCGGAGAGATCTGTCTTTGCGTAGTACCGGTTCAAGGTTTTCTTACCAACACTCAAAGCTGCGTGAATGGCGACAGAATACTTTGAGGAGAGGGCATTTGTTGCCAAAACTTCATCAATGGTGTCCATAGCAGGGATAACCGTGGCAATGTTCGTGGCAGGGTGATCAGCTGAGAGCTCCCGAGAGAAGAACAGTGTCGCGTCCTTGAAGATCTATTCCAGTTGGCAGCAGGTTTTTTGAACGAAACTTTGAGTAACACACCTTCAGTACTTCACAGAGCTCTTCGGCAACCTTCCACTCTTTTTTTCCGAGCTCATAATTGCGGAGCTTCATATGACGCTCTGATGTGATAGTGTCAATGGCCGCACGGTACTCAACAGCGAACTTGAGCATGTCAAAGGTCGAGTTCCATCGCGTCGGTACATCCCGTGGCATCATGCGGGCATCAAGCTCCAGTTCTTCAAGGACCTCATACCATCGAGGAAGGATAATAGTTGATGAGTTCTTGATGGCAAATGCGGTTTTGCGCAGCTGGGAGGTGAGTTGTGCCGGACATCAGCGTATCAACATCAACAAACTCATTCCCACAACAGAGTTGTGCACACCTTGAGAAGCATCAGCGCCACTGGTTGTACGCTCTTGTTGAGTGCATCCCTCTGCTCCACGGTCATGGTATCTCTCTCATCCACCCAGCCCTCAACATTGTCATCATCTTCGTCATCATCTCCGTCATCATCTCCGTCATCATCCCAGTCATCCATCTCTGAGTCGGCCATTTCCTGTTCTTCAGTATCAATGTTACCTGCCAGCTCCATCAACGCCGTGGTCGCCTCGTCAAACGCTTTATTAGCTTGAGCCTTGGGTACGTCGAATTGCCGAATAATACTCTTTGCAATCAAATTGAGGATATGTGTAAAACAGCGGGTTTGACTTTTCCGCCCCTTGAACTCGTCAACGAGCTCCCCAAGCTGGCGTATCATCTCATCATTATTACTCGCGTTGTCGCAAGTGATGCTCAAGATCTGATTTCATGTGAGTAACAACAAAATTGGCTTTATTTATTAACTGACCTTATGCGCAATGCCGAAGCCATTGATGATCTTAGCGAATTCCTTCGCAAGAGTCATCCCTGTGTGCGACTTCGCTACCTGAACCAGATCAAGTAGCATGGAGATTGGGGCACCGTCCTGCTCAAAGTGGACAGTCACGGCAACGTATGCTTTATGGTTCGGAGAAGTCCAAGCGTCCGTCGCAAAGCTGAGTTTACCCTCATGATTCTGGTGAGTCTCTGCATTATATTTTTGTCGCAGCGATACTAAATGACTGACCGCACCTGTAGCATCTTTGCGATCCTCCTCCGGCAGCATGCAAACACTTTCTTAGTATCTCGAGAGACTGTTTCGGGTGAAGGTATGTAACATCCCGGTCTTCCCGTCTTCATCAAACACTCAAAGCCTCGATCCTTGACTACCTTGAAGGGACGCATGCTTTCGGCTATCCATCGAACGAATTCCGCACTGACGACTTTATAAGCACACGGATAGGGAGACAAATGAAGGCGTACCGTATTTCAGTCTTGGTATGTTGTTTATGTGAATACGTTACGCGTCCCTTACCCTTACCAACGCGCTCGAACATAGAAGTGATGGACCCATCTCGCATTGTCAAGGACTTCTCAACGACCTCTCGAGCGGCGCCATGAGACTTCAAAGTGTCTGCTGCTGCAATGGCCTCTTCACCCCAGCACAACTTTGCGTGGCGGTGAAGATTACTGGTCGACTTCCCATCAGCAGTATCAAGGTATCTCCGAACGAGTCTCCAATTCGAGCCTTGACCTTTGCATTGCACTCGAAGACATGGACACGTCGAGCTGGGTTGCCGGCATAGTCAATGGATGGGACCGGATGGAAGAATGCATAGGTTGGTGCGCTCCAGTCTTTTGCAAGGCGATCTGTATTAACATTAGCGTGTTGTTTACTCATAGATCCATGGATCGTACCACGCTCAGCTTCGTCGGTCTCCTTGGGCACTGGCGTGTCGTTCAGGTCATTAGCAGCAGTCGCCTTGGCCCTTGTCTTACTACCGACAACCTCAACATCATCGCTGTCGCTTCCATCTGAAGACCTGTCATTGTGGGAAGTGGAGTCGTCTTCCTCAGTCTCAATGGAGTGCCTTAACGAGCCCACAGTTGACGATCTGGATGTGGTAGTCGTGGAGGGGGGGCCATTCCGGGATGCGACTAGCGACGACCTGTTAGAAGTTCTTCACAACAAAAACAATGCAACTTACCTCTTGCACGCCCCAAGAACGCGTTTTCCAAGGACGACGACGACTTTGCCACGGTTACCTTTATGGCTACTGGCCTTTTCGCACCAGTAGCTGTCGTCGCCTTTGGTCTTTTGGGTCCAGTAGGAGGGAGGTCGCTTGCAAGTACCGAGCGTTCTGAGGCCTTCCGTTTACGCACGCCAGTGACAATGTCTGCGGGGTTTTCACCGGGCCTGGGATTGGGATTGGGAGGCATTAGAGTAGTCTGAGTAGAGTCAGGGAATGTCACTCGATTTTTAAACACATCTCTGTGGTGTCTATTCTGATTACAAAATGTGGAAAATGTGGCTAAGTGAATCCGCAATGTGCTCCGAAATGAGGATTTGTGGATATTGGCCCTACCCGCCAACCCGCCAACCCGCCTTACGGGTCACGGGTTTGACGCGGGTTCAGGATGTCGTACCCTTACCCGGACCTGTGAGAACCCGTCGGCCAAACCCGTGCGGGTATCAAAACCCTTGCCATCCACTACGAAGCGAAGTGATCCTGGTGAGTAATGCTGCTATTATTTTGTTCTTCATTTGTTAATGGTACATGTCTAGGGAGTGACGGAACTCCTCACTCTCCAGGAAATAATTATCAAGGGGATGATAGATATTCGTCACCAGGTTTGTACTCCATCCATTTCCCATCTACAGCAGCTTAGGTAGACTAATAATTAAACCCCTAGATATGGCAGGTCCATCGGATCCTTACCCTGTGCAACAGGAACGAAATCAAATCAATAATTACCCACTCGCAGAGGAAGGGAAATGAGTCGTCATACCGACAGAGAAGGTCAAGTAAGTCCTGCAATCATCTCCGAGTTGTAACCTTGCTTCTAACAATGTGCAGGAATATGGACACTGGCAGGGGTGCAGCAAAGATTCATCCAAGCTTCCTGGCCAGGTAGCTTATACTTACATAGTTACATTGGAGACTTTCCGACTTCAATAATGATATAATTCATCATAATAGATATGTGTGTGTACTATAGTCGGGATATCCGCACTCTTTACTGCACAAGTTCATACCCCTTCAAATATATGATGAGTTCCTACAGATCTTGCAGACTGATTTCACTTTATATATTCTGTCACTACACATTGGCTTGCGATCGGACATATTTTATCTATTCCCAGTCGGAGATAGTCGGGGATCCCCAAGCCTATTCCTGCCAAATCATAGTGTTTCTTGTACTTTGCTTCACATATCTGAGTGAATGTTCTTACATGCATATGCCTGAATATTGCTTTTGATTTAATACAGAGTACCTCCACATTTTCTAATAACTGTTACACCTTACTAGCATGTTTTAAGTGCCTCAGGGATCCCCAACTATCTCCGACCTACCACTAGGAATGTTCCAATTGAACATCCCTTACCTATTCCGGTCCATTTGTAAGTATCTAAGGTACTTGCACTCTGCTGCACATATCAGAGTGGGTGTTCCTACATACCTAAATACTGCTCATTTCATCGAGTGCACGGTGTCTCTGGATCCTTGCTAGTCTTCACAGGGATCCCCGACCATCTCCGATCTGCCCACCATCAGTTAGACTATCAATTAGAGCGGATGTTTTAATGGGTATAGGCTGATTATTCCTGTCCACTTGTAAGTATCTAGGGTGCTTGCACTCTGCTGTGCCTATCTGAGTTGAATACTGCTCATTTGATTCAATATAGAGCATCTCTGGATCCACAATATTCTGGGAAGTGTTCTGCTTTTCTATTCTGTGTTTAAGTGCCTCAGGGATTCCCGACTATCTCCGATCCAGCCGGCATCGGCTGGAGTATCAATTCCAGGAGAATCTCCGACGTCGGCCGGCGCCGGCTGAGTATGAACCATTAAAGACTCTCACCGCCGATTAGGGGTATCAATTATATAAGCCATCTCTGACCATTGGCTGACATATCCGCGATCTAAAATCCATGTGAACAAATGTGACAGTCATGAGAAATAAAACGAACCTCATCAGGCGCGATCTCAGTGACGCTACTACTATCACTCTCGCTATTGAAACCCGTTGAAGTATATGGCTTGTCTTCAGGGTCAGAAAGCACCTCGGGCTTGCGTTTACGTCTTTTTTTTTTCTGGCGAGGCTGCGTGTCTGATTCGTCAGTCTCTTGCTCTGCTCTGATGATTTCCTCCATCCGAGCGGTGTTCCGCTTTCTTTTTTTTGGTTCTGAAGGGAATTTAATATGTGAGGAAGAGAAGCGAAGGCAAACTTACCTATCCGAGGCTGGACTATGTCTGGGGGCGCCATAGGCATATCGTCATCCTTGTCATTATACCATTTGATTTGTGAAGCGTCCTTCAGAGTCCCATCAGATCGCAGGGCACATTGATCAGTAGCTGTCCGTAATACTCATATTAGATCATCGTGTGTGGAGAAGGTTGTACTGTTTTACTTACTCGCCGAACTGCCTCCAGGCATTGCAACATGCGGCTGCAGATGAGATAAAAGAATGCTGGGGGCTTTGGTTTTGATGCGCGAGGAGGAAAGAGCCTATAGGAAATCACTCGAAAGCAGTGGGGGACGAACACTTGAAATTGACCAATTTAAGTAGTAAGTACATGATCGCATCGTCGTGATGCCCTACTATAAGAAATGAAGTCCGAGGTGAAGTCTGGCACTCCACGCAACCAAGACAAAACGAGGTGGGTCCGGAAAATAGTAGTTCAAAATACTTGCCAAGGAATGGTAGGTAATATGAAAAATGTGGAAAGAGTGCCGTCTGAGTGCGTGAGGATGGAGACGACTGAGTCGCCCAACGCAATCGAGTCCTGTCCTGACTTAAAGAGGTCAAAAATAGCAAAGTGAAAGTGACGAAATACAAATGTACGATGGTGATGCTGAGATAAAATAGCAGTTACACTGATATGTTGAGCCAGGGCCGCCAGGCAAGGTGCGGAGCAGAGCGACTCTGAGGCTCTGAGCGAGGGTTGGGCTACAAATTGACGAGGTGCCAGTGAATGCCGAGGCCATGAGATGGTCGGGAACTTGAAACCAAATGGCAAGATGGTGGTATAGTAAAGAACATTGAGGGCCTTTTGAGGCATTTGAGGGTTGAATCGAAATTGATGAACGTTGGACAGGTTTCGGCCATTTCGGAGTTGCTGGTCACACGGGGCCATCCTTGGACGAAACATGCAATCCGTCGCTCGCACCGAGCCTCATCTGAGTCATCTGACATCTTACATTTTTCTTATCTTCTCATCTTGTCGTCATATTGTTCCTTGCATGCCCGATGCCAGTATTTTAGCAGAGTTCAAGACCCTTGCTAATATTGTACAACCCTCGGCCGACAGTATTGAATATTGAGGCCGTCGTAGGTGAATACGATTGTTCCTGACCGCCTCGTACTTTACTAACTATACGGGTGCAACACAATTGTGTTCGGCTTCTCACTCGACAACATCAGCAATCCATGATCCTCTATGTAGTGCTACGGTAGCGCTACAGTAGCTCCATAGCATCTGTAGCAGCATAGCAACGTTTATGTTGTATGTAGTTCTACTGTAGTTCTACTGTAGTTCTACTGTAGTACCAGGCCTACTACCATAGTTCTACTGTAGTACCAGGCCTGCTACTGTAGTTCTACTGTAGTACAAGGCCTACTACCATAGTTCTACTGTAGTACCAGGCCTGCTACTGTAGTTCTACTGTAGTACAAGGCCTACTACCATAGTTCTACTGTAGTACCAGGCCTGCTACTGTAGTTCTACTGTAGTACCAGGCCTACTACCATAGCCTTACTGTAGTCTACCATAATTTCATACTCAGTTCTCAGTCAGACAATATTCATGCAGAATAAAGGTTAAATATATATATTTATGAGTATACACAACTACAAATACAACAATACACTATGGGAGCCAGATGCCGCAGCGACAGGGTGGTGGAGTGGCAATAGTGTTGAGGTGGCAGTGGCGCCGTGGCGGGGCGTGCGTGGCGGGCCGGCGTGTGGTGACAGGGTGGGCGCAGGGCGTGGCAGTGACGGCCGAGTCGGGACGGCGCCGGTGGGCGTGGTTGAGGCGTGTGGTGTCGGTGGGGTCGTAGCGGATCGGAGTGGCAGTGGCGACCAAGTCGGGGCAGCGGCGATGGCAGAGTCCTGTACCAGTTGAGATGAGAAAGAAAAAAATAAGAAAAAATAGAGAACTTATCTGAGCGGCGCCGACGTGGCAGTAGCGGCCGAGTCGAGACGGCGCCAGTGTACGTGGCGCCGTCGCGTGCCTGTCGAGGTGGGGCCGGGGTGCCGGTTGACGTCGCCGAGGTGGGTGGCGGCGCAGACGAGGTGGTGACGAGTGGGAATGGCGTTGTGTTGGGGCGGGGCGGGGTTAGCGCTGTCGAGGTAGCGGCGGCGGCGGCATTGTGACGGTTGAGGTAGTGATAGCGGTCGTGACGAGGCGGTCGAGGCGGTGGTAGGGGTCGTGACGAGACGGCCGCGTCGTGGCGACCGCTGAGTCGCTGGGTGGAGGCGGGGGTGGCAGCCGTGTCGAAGCGGCGGCAGCGTAGCGACGTCGAGGTGCGGACGACGGCCGCGTCGAGACGGCGGGGTCTTAAGGGGTGGTGAGGTGGCAGGTGCGGGTGCGGCGGTTTTGAGGTGACGACGGAGTTGCTGCGCCTGGGTGGAAAGTGAGGATGAGAAATAAAAAGAAAAAACAGCTTACCTTAGAACAAGAGCCGCGAGACGGCGGCAGTGGGTTTTAAATTGCGTGCATATGGGTGAGGTGGGGGCGCCGAGGTGGTCTGATGACATGGCTGCCTCTGTCCTGCGACCGCCCGATCAGAGGTAAAGGATATAAAATTTTTTTACTCAGCTTTGGCTGCGAGATTGTGAAGATGAGTGCAACTTGAAGGCGACGTATGAGGGATGGGAGGAAGGAAGGGGAAGAAGGGTGGGTTCGAGTTCAAATTTCGAACAAGTGGCGCACTTCCCCACGCCACAAATTAAACTTCCGCCCGGAAGTCGCCCGTGGTCCACACCATTTTTTTTCTAAGTCAATCTAGTGTTGCTGCCAGGGCTGAGCCAATGTTCTGATATCTCAGGAAATAAAATAGATAAACTTTTGAAAATATTTATGGAGTTAGACCAGATCAGGAGCTAAGGGGTCCTCTGCCAACCCTAAGTGATCTGATCAGTAGTTTCCAACTTATTTGAACAGCTCAGTGACTAGTGCTATAGCAGCTCAAACTGGTATTGTTAGGATCTGAAGAAATAAAATAGCTAAAAATATGAAGATATTTGGGGAGGTAGAAAGTCTCAAAAGCCAAGAGTTCCTTTGCCAACTCTAAGCGATCCAATCAACTGTTCCTGAGCTATTTGGCATTAGCTGAAAGGTGTCAGCTAATACCCTTCAGCTAATGTCAAATAACTTAGGAATGGTTGATCGGATCACTTAAGGTTGGCAGAGGGTCCCTCAGCTTTCTTCAAAATACAGGTCCCTAAATATTTTCATAGTTTTAGCTATTTTATTTCAAAAAATAGAAATGCCAGCTCTGAGCTGCCATAACATTATCCCTGTTACAAATTTACAAAACCCAACCACCAAGACTGCTGAGCACCTGCAGTATGGCCTGGAGAGACTGCTGGACATGGTGGATGCTGAAGTGCACTGGGATCCCGTCCGGACAATCTTGGGCCGGCACTCTGATGACCAACGGCGCACCACGCAACTCTGGTAGGATGAACAGACTGGGATAATCTTTGGACATCCTGGGGCTTTGCGCCCCCATTACTATACCACCCCCTTTCCCTTCTCACCTCTGTACATTTCTCTAGTGACCATAGGACATGCCCCAGATCAAGCATAAGCTCGCCAAGCCTGAGATCATGAGGCCCGAGCACCACACTGCACCATTCTCATCACCTCAATTTCTCACCATCCACCATGTTTCCCGCCTCGATCCCTTTTTTGTCTCATACCTATGACCTGTTGTTATGGTTATATGCCTCGACTCATACCCTGTGACTCTGTGTCTTGACGACATGTTTGTATATTGCCTGATGCCTCATGATTCTCGCTGATGTTTACTGTACAGACTATGCTACTGGTTTTAGTATATAATGTACAGTGTCTGGACTCAAACAATCTATCTGATTTGTGTCCTCCAAAAAACCCGTCCGCCCAAATTCTCTCTTGCTCCTTGCAAACCCAAATTCAACTCGATAACTCTTGACTTCTTCTCGCGTGCGCACTTCCAAGTGACATGTTACCTAATCAACTCGTCACATCGATTCTAGTGGTGACTCCAAGCAGCCCAAAAAGACAGCCAGCAGCAGTAGGCTTAGTGCTGCTGAACTGCGCTGTGAGCCCGACTTGCGGGGGAGCTGCCAGCACTAGGATCTCGGCAGGACCGGATCGGGCCGGTGGCCCAGGGCGTTCATCCTGCCTCAGCGCGGGCGGCCCACAGCTCTAATCTTTGGACTTGGGCCCTAGCGGTCTATTCTCATTCCCCCGTTTGCCTCAATTACCACATAGACTCATAACCATCAACTTCAGGATGTGTTTCCCAATCAAGCACGAGCATGCCGAGCCCGACGTCACAAGGGCGACACCTTATACCATTCCACACCTCGCCACCTCAATTCCTTCCCATCACCTTCGTTTCCAGCCTCGGTCTTTGTTACATACTATTCACATGCCTTGTCGTTACGACCTTACACCTCGATCCTTACCACTTGACCTTGCATCTTGACAACGTGTTCATACTCTCTTTGATCCCCCGTGATTCTGACTGACTCTTACTATACAAATTCTGCTACTGGTCTTAGTATAAAATGTATGGTGCTTGGACTCAATGTCATTATCGTTGTTCTCGAAATCCGTCCGAATTCCTCTAAGCTTTGAATCCCTCGATAAATCTCAACTTCATCTATTTCTCAACGTCTCGGCACGCGCACTCACGTGCGACGTCTTACATAACCTCGTTGCACTTGCACTAAGTGCCACTGGCAGGGACACACTATGGAAGAACCTAGGCCTATGACATCATGGCCTAGTAGAACTATGGTAAGTTCTACAGTAGTACTGGGCCTGGGTACAGAAGAACTACAGTAGTAGGCCTAGATACAGTAGCACTACAGTAGCACTACAGCAGCACTACAGTAGCACTACAGAGTCTACAGTAGTACTACAGTAGTAGGACTGAGTACAGTAGCGCTACAATAGTAGACCTGAGTACAGTAGCGCTACAATAGTAGACCTGAGTACAGTAGCACTACAGTAGTAGACCTGGGTACAGTAGCACTACAGTAGTAGACCTGGGTACTACAGTAGCACTACAGTAGTAGGCCTGAGTACAGTAACACTACAGTAGTAGGACTGAGTACAGTAGTGCTACAGTAGTAGGACTGAGTACAGTAGCGCTACAGTAGTAGGACTGAGTACAGTAGCGCTACAGTAGTAGGACTGAGTACAGTAGCGCTACAGTAGTAGGACTGAGTACAGTAGCGCTACAGTAGTAGGACTGAGTACAGTAGCGCTACAGTAGTAGGCCTGAGTACAGTAGCACTACAGTAGTAGACCTGGGTACTACAGTAGCACTACAGTAGTAGGCCTGAGTACAGTAACACTACAGTAGTAGGACTGAGTACAGTAGCGCTACAGTAGTAGGCCTGAGTACAGTAGCGCTACAGTAGTAGGCCTGAGTACAGTAGCGCTACAGTAGTAGGCCTGAGTACAGTAGCACTACAGTAGTAGGCCTGGGTACAGTAGCACTCCAGTAGTAGGCCTGGGTACAGTAGCACTATGGTAGCAGGCCTGGGTACTACAGTAGAACTATGGTAGTACTACATAGAACATAAACGTTGCTACCACCACCTATGGGTCGCTATGGCTCTATGAGCACTACTGTAGAACTACTGTAGAACTACTGTAGAACTATAGTAGAGGTCCAAGGATTGCTGATCTGGTAGCTTAAATTCCAGGGTTTGCTACAATGCTACCAAGTCTCTACCATCTACTACCAGCAACTACCATCTACTACCAGCAACTACCAGCAACTACCATCTACTACCAGCAACTACCATCTACTACCAGCAACTACCAGCAACTACCATCTACTACCAGCAACTACCAGCAACTACCAGCAACTACCATCTACTACCAGCAACTACCAGCAACTACCAGCAACTACCAGCAACTATGGTGTCTACAAACATCTACAGTCTCTACCAGTTTACTACCCAGTCTCTACCAGCCTACTACAAAAGTCTACAACCATCTACAGTTGCTACAGTGTCTACAGTGTCTACCAAGTCTCTACAAGGATTTTTTGCGCAACCCAGGGATTGCTGATGCAGCTGGCCGCACGAAGCAACCAAAACATCCCCATTCGCTCTCATGATGGGGTACGACCCGCGTGCTGATTGGATCGATAAGCCTTCCCCTATCCCTCACGTACTCACGCGACTACAACAGTTCCGAGAAGCGCGGCAGAACGCCCAGGAACTGATCAAAAAGGCCCAAACGCTCTGGATCAAACACAAGGCGACGCCGAGGTATCAAGAAGGGGACCAAGTCTGGCTAGAAGGGCGACACCTCCGCACCAACCAGCCCACTGCCAAGCTTGCCGCGCACCGACATGGACCTTTTCGCGTGACCCAGGTACTATCGCCCGTCAACTATAGACTCGAACTTCCCACGCAGTGGAGTATTCACCCCGTGTTTCACATCGATTTACTCACACCTTATCGCGAGACGCCCATGCACGGAAAGAACTTCCCACACCCGCCACCGGATCTCGTAGACGGGGAGGAGGAATATGAAATCGAACGAATTCTAGACTCTCGGCGATTCGGCAGGAACAAGAAGCTCCAATATCTCGTACAATGGAAGGGGTACTCCGACTCGGAGGATCAGTGGGTCAACAAGGATGACATATTCGCAGATAAGGCCATAGCGGAGTTTGAAAGTAGTCGAGTCAAAAGGGTTATAAGCGAAGGAAACGACGCTAAGTCTCCCCCATCTCCTCACACTGGATTCCTCACTCCTCACTCAACAATGTCTGTTTCCTCTTCCACCGCTGCCCCCTCTCTCGCTGCCTTCGGGCTCGACAACCTCACCCACGAAGAACTCCGCAACGCCCTGTCCAACGTTCAATGCATCACCGACATCGACAACCTCGAGGACCCTCCGACCTATTGGCTCCTCGACGCCGCCGGCCAACGTCTCCACACCGAGCCCTACACGGAGGCCGAAGTGCGTGGGCTTCATACAGCTCTCCGAGACGGTGAGAGCCCCCCACTTCGACCTCTCCCGATACGAGTCCAGTACCGGATCAAAAACGAAGAAGACGGTCGCGACGAAGCGATGGGAGGAGTGGATGAAGACACAGGATTGGAGGCCCGAGGCGCGTCAGTGGGAGAAATCCCAGCTGCGAGCGGCAGCGATAAGGAGAACGAGGATCCTCTGGCGACGCCGGTGGTTCACCGAGACTCTGAAAGGGCAGTGTACGGGCAAGTCGAGGGAGTCTTGAAGGACTACTACCCAGCTGAGCACCCCTATATCATCACCACCACCGACTCTGACAACATCCTCGAAACCCTGTACTCATGTGACACCACCGGATGACCGCTCTATCGCGGCCACGTCACCATCGACGGTGATGTAGCGCCATATCCGGCTGCACGCCTCCGATACCTCGGCGGCAGCGCACGTCACGCGCCGCACGGATACAAGCACAACCGCGGGGAGGACTTCGTCCACTACCCTATCACCGACGCCGCTGGCAATACGGCCCAGGCGGCGTACATTCAAGTCGTCATGAACCCCGACCCCCTCGTCCTCGCCCTAGTGGACGACAGCGAGAAGGTTTATTCCAAACCGCTGTATGCCAAGCCGCAAGTACGGGAGGCTGGTAAGCCCCACTATCTCGCCGAGGATATGTACGCCTTCGTTGGCGGACATAGCAACCAGCACCGAGTGGACCGCGCTGTCAATGAGCTGAAGGACGTCAGTCTGAAGGCCGAGCTGCACCGCTACCGAGCCTACAAACGCGAGGCCGAGAGGATGGAGCAACGGCTCCATGCCTTGTCCCAGGCGCTTGGAGGGGTGCAAGGGGAAGTGAGTAGGAGCAAGTTCAGACTCGAGATGGCGAACACGTGGGATAGGATTACGGAAGTGCAGGAGGGATGGATGGGAGGAGTCGGGCCCACTCGGCGACGCGGTCGTCGCAGCTGAAAAGGGGGTGATGTCACGATTCGGCTTGTGGACTCTTACTATACGGTGATGACTCCCTTAGTAAGAAGTAATCAGTCATGGACTCGTATCAGTCAGCCGTCGTAGTATCACATGCTTGTGATGATGCTATGACTCATTCCTAGTAGTAGCGGTAGTAGGGTTCGAGCTACTTACGCTACTAGTCGTTCAGATTCGGGAGGAGCTTGAAAGCTGCCTCAGTCATGTATAAGTAGTACAACGCAAAGACCAGAAGTCCTCATTCTGGTCTTCTTCAATTGCCATCATGCTTCCTCTCCTTGTGATCCTCTTGAGTGTCTGCTACCTCGCTCGCTTGTCTCTAGTGGAGCAAGTCGACCTTCACGTACACCTAGTGGATTACGCCCTAGTGCTCCCTACGATCACGTGCATCCGGAGGCCGTGTATTCGTGTCACGTGACCTTTGAGTCGCAGGAAACCGCTAAGTCGTCGAAACGCCCTTTCGCTGTCCAAGTCGGACTAAACGCCAGTGGCGGCGTTACACTGAGGGTCTGTTCAGGGGTTCATTCTGTTCAGAGGTTTGGCTGGACCAACATACCCAAAACTGAACCCATAGTCCAATTTGGGGTTTGGAAAAAAGGGACACAAATCCGAAATGGTTCGAACTTTCCCATCCCTAGATCATATAGCGGACTTGCTCAGTACAGAGGCCTCGATTCTCTACTCGCAGGGGTTCTCAACAATACCTTGCATGATTCCCGCATTTGCAAAGCGTGGCGACATCATTGTCACCGGCCGGGGTATCGATTTTGACATTCAGAAGGGCTTGCAAATTTCGCGTTCTACAGTTCGCTGGTTCGATCACAATGATCTCAAAGCCTCGAAGGTGTGCTCCTGGGTGTCGAAAAAGAACGTTGGAAACGTCACGGGCCTCTTACGAGACGATTCATTGTCACCGAGGGTATCTTTGAGAAGAATGGTGCCATGGTGGATATAACAAAACTTGTAAGCTAGGCGCAATCAGAAACAGTACGGTCGCGTTCCGACCTCATGAATAGATCTGAGTCAAGCTGAAACAAAAGTACACGTATCGTCTTATTCTTGATGAGAGCATGACGAACTAGACGCGGTCTTACAGAACTGTATAACGTCCCCGTATGCGTCTTTTTTACTTTGCATTATCGTATGTTGGCTCAACTCAACCGCAAAGGCCACGCAAATCTATACAATATATAAAGCATCGACGATGCATTTGCTGACACACATTTTGCTGACACATAGAATCATTCGAAATTGTTTGCGCGCGTCTGCCTCCTGTCCCTCGCGTTTGGCTGCCAGTGCCCCTATTGCGTTAGCCTCCTGCTCCGCTGCCTCATGCTCATCTTGCTCCCTCCCGCTGAAACTGTCATGTGTTATTTCACACTTTCTCAGTCGTTGCTCCCTCACAAGTACAGAGAAACAGTGTCCTGGGGGGTAGCCTGGTGTTACTGTCTTCAATTTTCCCGTGCACACTCCAAATTTTATATTCCGAGATAGTAAATGCGGAAGCAATGACACTATTTCATGTAGAGTCTCCTATCTTCCACTCCATTGCGGCTATAATACTCTGCTCTACGTTACCAAGCCCCCTAACCTATTCTCTCTACATCGCTCAAGTATAATTGGTGTGTCGCCTTTGGCGGTGACTGTGACCCCTATTTGCAACTTGCTACACTCTCCACTGCCCTGTCTTGTGTGAGCTTGAAACCAGGCTTTGCGATGGTGGATGGGTGATGGTGGGCATGCCAGTGTCAACCCAGTCCACATCGTCGCCGCACCCATTTGGCTTCTGGCAGTCATTAAGTCGTTTCTGTGGACAGGTATGGGCTGACCCTGTTCGCAACCTGCTACGCTCTCCACTGGACTGCTCCCTCTTGCTTGCACCACCTGTCATAGCTTGCAGCTCACTGAAGCTCAATCATTGCATTCCCCAGCGTGACACACTCGCGCGCGGGCTTAGCGACTCAAACTCAACGTGTTCCCGACCCTGGCGGCCACTTATCCAAATATTTGCGCCACGCCGAAGTGTGCGCGAACGTTTCCGACTGTTTCCAACCACCCGACCCTCACACTCTGTGTACCCGCTCCCGAGCTTGCCGCACTTGCGCGCGTCCTTAGCCCTTCGACACTGACGTGTCCGCGATTGCCATGGACTCATATATGACAGCTCGCGCCGCGCGGAGGCCTGCGCGACCCCTTGCGCAGCTTTACACCCCCAAATCCTACACACTCTTACACTGTTTAGGGGTAGTTTACAGTATCACCGCCACAAAAAGAAGACCATGCTCAACGGGTTCAACAAAGCCAAGGCCTACACCGAGAAGGCAAGACATAACAACGTCTCTGGGTATGGCCATCGTTCCTACCTGCATCTTGCCTTTCATTGCTCTCTCTGCTGTGCACAATGAGCGAACGCGATTGCGGTCTCCTGCAGCCCCTACTCAGCTAAAGTTGTCTGGTGGTCCTCTGCGACCCCTATTTGTCTAAACTTGTCCTGTTCTCTGACCTCTCAACTGTATTTCGCACCGTGAGTACATGAGTGAGCAAGCGCCTTTCCATCCTTGCTTCCATCTGTGCCTCCTCGCTGACAACCAACGGTCGCTCTGAATCAGCCCAGGCCCAAGCACAGGCGCAGAGATGTGGGGTGCGGTGATTGACGCTCCCGGATTACGAAAACTGACGACGGTGTCGTACCCAGAGGGCGACGTCTACCTCCCGAGTGACCCCATCTTTGGCGTGAAGAAATCTTTGGTGGCGGTAAGCCGCACCCACCTGCTTTTCTGGCGAACTGACTGATTGACCCTGGACACGATACGGCTGATGTACCCACCTATAGCTTCCTAGTAGAAAATGGACACAGGACGAGCCACATCATGGCGCTCACACGCACGTCCGCAGACAAGATCGTGCTCCTTGCAGCGGCTGGCGCACAGCACTGCAGCGAGATCTGCCCGACGCCACTCACGCCGCTCCCAGACACCCTCTCACCATCCCCGTTCAAGCCGCCGATGTCAGCGTTGTCCTGCCCTTGCTCGCTCTTCCAGTCAATTCACCCAAGTCCGGAGTCCTTCCACACCACGCCGTTCTACCAGGCCCCCGCAAACGATATCGATGATCCTGTTACAAGACGCAGTCAAAGCATTCGACACCAGCCAAGACGTCCTCGTCATCCTCACGCACGACGCGTCCCTGCTAGAGGTGCTTGAGTTCTTCCCCAAGGACCTCGCAGGCTGGGAGAAGCAACCCTCGAGGAAGGACATCGGCCGGTGGAGATTCTTGAACGAGTTTTGCAAGGGTGTGTTGAAGTAGTAGGACGCGAAAGAAGAAGCTGCGACAGGTGATGTTCGCGGCTCTGGCTGCTATGCTACATATGACTTGGACATTCTCTTTTCCTCTTCTCTGTTATGCACCCGCATGACTCGGGCGTGGTGACAGGCTCGACAATGTCTGTGGCGACAGCGAGACATACAAACAGTAGTGTGCGTGAAGAGGGGGTCTGAGACGTGTCTGCAATGCACAAAGGCCGGCCCGGAGGGCCGGTCCGCAGTCGCTAGGTAGACATGATCGTCGGATCGGTCGCCAACGGGCTCAACTCATCGGCTTTATTGTCGTGGGTCACCAGCGCATCAACGGCACATCCTTCGTATTTTCCGCCGCCGTCCCGGCGCTCCTTGCCGTCTCCGCGTCGGAGGGCATCGACATCCTGCAGAACATGCCGTCGATCCTGAGCGCGCTGCAGGAGAACGTGCTGGCAACCCGGGCTGTTCTTGACTGTGTCGAAGCCATCACGGTCCCCTCACGTACCGCCTCGCCGATCATCCACATCCACCTGCGGTATGCGCCGACGCTTTCTGCATCCACATCGCGAAGCCGCCGAACCCTACGACCCCTGCGCCGCGCGATGCACCGTCGTTCGACATGGCGGGTGAGGAGCGCCTGCTGCAGGATATCGTGGATGAGGCGCTCGCGCAAGGCGTCTGGACCGCTCGGGCGCGGCGGCTGCGCGGGCAAGAGCTGGTCGAGGAGCGCGCGAGCATCCGCCTCGCCGTCACGGCGGCGGTGTCGCGAAAGGAGTGCGAGCGCGCCGCTGACGTCATCAAGGCCGTCGTCGTGAAGGCTGACGAAGCGCAAATGAGTGCGCCTGCTACCGACGGCTGATCCGTAGATCTCCCGTCGTGCTTTTGCCTTATTTCTCCCACCTTTTACAGTTTATATCACCTCAGGTAGAACGCTACAGTATCCCTATTACAGTAATGCATGCTTGCAGTACTAGTGTAGCATGAGTTAGGAAGCATTGAACACTTGTCGCCAAGTTGTGAAACGCGGCCGATATGCAAGTCGCGCTGCTTCATGGGAACATTTCCTTCCTTCTAAAGGGTGTATATGGCTCACGGGATATCGATGACGAATTCTGAGAGGGTCATCAACTCATCAACTCAGCAGCGCACCTTCTTGGTTCATCTAACAGTTGTAAAAAGACTTCTGGTATCTACATGTCGGTAACTGGAACATGAATGCATATAAGCTACGGCTGAGCCACGGCACCATGTCCTAACAGCAGTCTCGAGACGTAATGGTATCCATTTTCCGTGGCGGCTTGGAATGGCGTCCTGCCCTGCCCGTCCTTCTCATCTACATTCGCACCGTAACTGAGTAGCAATCGAGCCACCTCGAGTAACCCCTGGGATGAAGCTCGATGTAACGGGGTCAAGTGGTTGTCGCTACAAGCATTTGGGTCCGCCATACGTTCCAGTAGTTGCCGCACGACCTTCTCTCTTACCGTATGACTACCAGAGTAGGATATGGCGTTGCATAACGGAGTTTGGCCGTCGTCAGTCCGCGAGTTGACGTCGGCATTGTGATTGAGTAGCACTTGAACAGCCTCGACTTCCGAATGGGCTGCTGCTATATGCAGCGGTGTCCAACCGGTAACCCTCCGAGCATTTGGATCTGCGCCATGATTGAGTAGCCACTGCATGATGTCGACGCGTCCATCGATCGACGCAGTGTATAGCGGAGTCCTCTCTGAGTCACCTCGGACATCTACGGTCGCACCGTGCTTGTGGAGTAAATTCGCGACATCGAAGTGTCTCTCGTACACAGCTGCCGGAAGCGGGGCTAGGAGGTCACCGCCACTCGCATTTATTTGTTCCGGGTGCTTCATGATAAGACGTTCTACCAGGTCATAAAGTCCACACAATGCGGCATAGTAAAGCGGGGAGCCGACGCCAGCCCGGCGTGAGAAATTGACCCAGTATTTGTCCATGTTGTGCACCCGGAGCCACGCTGCGAAATGTGGCTTGGAGCTGTCGAAGAGGTCATCAATCCCATCCCGGACGCGTGGTGACACTCCCTCGAATCGTGCGTGGTCCACCCACTGACGAGAAGCGTATTCAACCAGGGGAAACCCTTTCGTATCAACGTGGACGTCCAGCCGAAGCAGTGTCCCCAGGCACGCCTGCGCCAGGATAGTATGCGCCGCCTCGAGATCGATATGAAACCACGAAACATCTTCATCTGACCTTGCGAGACGAGCCGACGTAAGGTATTCTTTCACCGAAAAGTGCGAGAACTGCACTACCTGGGAACCACTGGCACCGCCAGGGACGATGACGATCAAACTTGAACACGTCGAAAGTACCGCCTCCTCTTGATCGTCCCACCGCCAGTCATCCTTCAATTTCGGAATTTCCCCCGAGCTCGGCCCTTGAAAATCGAACGCCAGTAGTTCCGCGAGCTCCTCTACTCGAAGCGGTCGGGCAGCTACAGCAAGACACTGTAAAAGACGACGGGCATTATCCTTTTGAGCCTTGTTGATGCCCCTCAATATCCGCTCGTATGTCTCGTCCAGGGACTCAGGCAGTTCATCAAGAAATTGACGGAGGTTTGACGGGAAGCAATGTTGCAGCGCATCCAACTGACAAAATACCCATCTGAACCTGTACGACAACATCAGAAACCGCCGTTAGCACAGTATAACTTGACGCTCTCACATTCCATCAGCTCGTTCTGTCAGCGTCTTGATTACCATATTTCTATCATCCGCTCTCCATCTCCTCATCGCCGTACTCGGAGACGAGTTGACGACGTTTCGAACGTAGTCGGCAATGTCGGTTTGTTGACCAGTTTGATTATGTAGGGAAACCGAACGAGACGCTAGCGGCTTGAGGACAACTCGGATGTCAACTTCTGGGCGACTCGTCGCGCAAATGTGAAGTCCTTGCAGGTCAAGGCCGACGAGTTCCTTCACGAGTTGGAGGACTTCATGACGTGGGGATGGAATTCCGGGAGAGTCTGGGCACTCGTCGAGCGCATCCAGGACGACGAAAGTCGGGCCGCGTCCCAGTAGTCTTAGCATGTCTTTCAGGCATCCCTTCAAGGTGTCGTCACTCGGCTGTCGAGATCCATCTTCGTGTGTCTTGTAAACGCGGTGGAGGATATCACAGCAAGGACTAGAGCGAGTAGAAAGTTGGAATACGAGAGAAAGTAGCAGGTCGTGACGGCTTTGCTTTCTGAGATCCCGGAAATCGAAGTAGAAATAGGCCATGATAGCTGATCCCACTTCGTATGAAGCCATAATTTCTTGAATGACGGAGGAACTGGCGAAAATAAGTTTCGACATGAAAGCAGGCAAGGGACAACATACCAGATAACGCTCTTCCCCGAACCCGCTACCAAAATTGGAGTCTGTCAGAAAGCGCGAGCCCGAAAAATGCTGGGAGAAGCGCACGCTTTCCATGGATCCACAAGAGGGAGCCAGTAGATTTCCATTCGACGAAGATACTGCCTTGGAAGAACCATACGGCGGTTCCCTTGTGTTGACCCTTTCGTGCAATGTTGTGGTTTGTGGACGGATCTGCGGGAGAGAGCCACGCTCGTAGGAGTTGTTTTATCTGGTTCCCTGTGAGCAGGCGTAAGCGCGAGCAGTGAGCGACGGTGGTGAGGCTAGGAGATGACGAACACTTTGCTTCCATCGCCACCAGTCTTGCCTCCTTGCCGTCTGAAAGTAAAAATGTTAGAAGGTATCGGTGACTGACTGGACGTGTCGCTCACCATCAATGACTACTTGGATCTTTTCATCTACGGATTGCACTCTGTCGCCTATATCCTCCACTTTGCTGCCCACGCCGTCTACTTTGTCGCCCACGTCGACTACTTTGTCACCCACGTCATCAATTTTGTCACCCACGTCGTCTACTTTGTCGCCCACGTCGTCGATTTTATCGCTCACATCGTCGACTTTGTCGCCCACGTCTTCTACCTTGCCGTCTATGCTCTCCACTTTTCCGTCGACCACTTTCACGTCGTCCCGGACAATGTGTGTGATCTTCAGCACCTCTGCAAGCGCCATTCGAGCCTCTTCTTGTGTTAATCTGTCCAGCTTCTTCACCGCATCCTCCAGATCAGTCATTCCGGCCAATTTCTTCAGGAACTTTTCTACGCGTACTTCAGTAGACACTAATAGACCGCCAATCGGAAACTCACTTGCAGATCCCCGCCTCAGCTCTTTCGTTGCAATCCCAAAGATCATAAGTACCTCCACCATTATCTTCGTGATTATGTTTGTCATCGCCGCCGTTGGTGTCACCTCAGTGTAACTCTCGAGCCGGTTGAAAAAGAACCCTATCCGTTCAAATAGCTCTGCGAGAGTATCTTTGCTCGCCGCAACATCCTTGGCAGCCTATGAGACCTTCAACATCAGAATGATCCCGCCAAAATAATAGATAAGATACTCGCTAAAAGGAGGACACCGATGCCTGCAAAGATCACTTTCGCAGGCGAAAACACCTATAAAATATACATCAGAGAGGCTTACATTAGTTCAAATGTCAAGACTTACCAGACCAACGCCCTCGGAGACGGCGGCGGAAAATGCATACAAGACGTTCACGGTTGGGATCAACCACTTTATCAATCTCTCGTCGCCGCTGTGAGCTTGATCAAATTCCTGAACTTGATCTTGAAGCACGGCGAGGATAGCGCTAGTTGCGTCGCACGATTGTAACTGGGAGGCGAGTGGATGTGCGATGAGATCTTTCTTTGTCTGCTTTTGGTAGGATTTCAAGGCAGCATTGAAAATGTCTTGGAAGCGTGAGGAAGCTACGGCCGTGGGAGTCGTCTGGGACATGGGAGTGGTAAATGTGGAGAAATTAAGGATGACTTGTGTACCGGTGAGGGTGAGAAGACTGGGCAGATAGTGTACACCGCCTCGTGATCAAACCTCCCAACGAGGCGGCGGCGAGCGTCAATACGCACATGAACGTGCATGAGTGATAGACGCCTCAGTGGTTGGCTCGATGATGATGTTGCTCGCACCGGATTGAGATTGCAATATTGATGATCGTGGGGTGCGGACGCATACGCGATGGTTACTCGAGACCGTTCGTGACGAAGCTTGCAAACGGGTGGCGGCGGGCGGCGGCGGGCGGCGGCACGTGCAGTGCCTGTTCTCCTCGACAATGTCGGTATGTGCTGAGGCGGCACAAGTCTCCGCGCCAGGACAGCTGCTCGTTACCCCATTACTCCCATCATGCATCATTGTTCGTGATACTATCCCCCTCTCTTCGTATATATGTGCCAATGCGTATTCTCATTCTCCCATGGGCTATTGCCGATGACCCAACGCGTGACATTCCAAGCCTGATGCACCTTACGGGTAAAGTCACCGGAGTGAAGTAAGCAATTACTCCCTCACTCTTCCCCACACACATGGATTCTTACTGATCTGCACACACAGGTCGGGCATCTGCTTCCACGACGCAAGGCAGTTCTACATGCGTACGGCAGTCTACCTGGCTTGTCGGAGCGGCGCGTACGTGCGCACACAGAGGTCGAAGGGGAGGTAGGGGCCACGCCTGCACAGAGCGGGCTTCGGTTCCTTTAGCTGGACCTGGAGCCGCTCTAATATGCGACCAAGGCTGCCGCTGAGGATTTCGCGCGGAGCGAGGAGAGACTAGACATCCTGAATTCGTCACAGTCCTCCTAACCTTCGAAAAGTCGATATGCAAGTCTCGCTTCTCCAATGGGGCCATCTTTCTGAGGGTATATTTGGCTCACGGGATATTGATGACAGGGGAGCGCGTATTCTGTGAGGTTCATCAACTTATCGACTCCTCGGCAGCGCCACTTCTGGCTTCATCGAGCAGTTCTACAAGGGCTTCTGGTATTGATATATTTCTACGTGTCGGTACCGCAACGTGAAAGCATACGCTAAGACTGAGCCACGGCACCGTGTTCTAACAGTAGTTTCGTCATTTCATCGTGTCCTTTTGACAAGGCCTCTTGAAATGGGGTCCTGCCATTCCCATCCCTCTCATCTACGTTCGCTCCGTAACTGGGTAGCAATCGGGCGACCTCGGGTAACCCCTCGTACGAGGCTCAATGTAACGGAGTCCAGTCAACGGCATGTGGTCTGGCGAGCAACTCAGTATCTTGGAGCCTGGACTAGGTGACTGCTTCCAGATAGTAAGCGATAATAGAGAACAATGAAGACTCCTGTTCTGAGTCCATGGCCGTTCGTTTCCGGTGTAGAGATCTGCTCAAATGACGCTTGCGTTGATGTCGGGTATAGTGTGCGCTTAAAATATGCCCCTTATATAAGCCAGTCGGGTCTAACTTAATCGGTCCGGTTTATCTAGCCTTAAATATAAGGGCTGCACATTGGCGTTAGTTTCAAGGCTTCCCTATGAGGCCCATTTTCCATATTCTTTTTTTCGCCTGGGCACTCGGAGCCTTAGCCTCCCCTTCTAGTATCGTGAACCGTGATGTTCCATCCGATAATATTGTCTATATCACAGATGCCAAGACTCACTGGTTCGTCGTCTTTTTGCTCGCCTTCCTACTGTCCTCTCAAAACTGTCTCGACTGTCAGCATAATTGTGCCGCGTACTCCTCATACCAACGTCGGTGATAGTGAGCATCCCGGTGGCATGAAGACCTATTGTACACCGGCAGGTCGCCTAGACAGTAGTCAAGGGCAGCTTCCCGCTGACTTTTGGAGGAACATCGAGTTCAAGAATGGAACGGGCAAGAACGGGGGGCGCTTTGCACAAGGTACGTTTTTCGGTTCAACCACCATTTCGCGTGCGTGCTAAAACCGAAACGGTAGTCACGGGTTGCATCAACTCCAGCCATCTTTCCCGCTTGAACCCGAACGATGCGGGGGGGCAGTATGACTCGAGCGGCGGTGTGGGCGGCATGGGGAACCCGCAGGGGTCCATCTGCCTGAAGTAAGTACCCATGAGCTCGCATCGGCCCCCAAAATCCTTCGCTGACTGAGAAGAATTCAGTTACAACCATTACATTGAGATCCTTGAGCCAGCCGGGCCTCGGGCGTGCCTCAAATGCTGCGATGATCCTGCCGATTGTCCCACAAATAAAGGTCAGTCATATGCTACGTCACGCACCCCGCGGCTCACCCTTCGGGGACAGATACCCAAGGTTGCCCGAACGTAATTGATGGCAACTATTTTAATTGCGGTTAAGAGAGCTTTAGCGGACTTTCACACAGACCCTGACACTTCCATTTTTCCGATCTTCACATTCTTTACTTGCACGAACACTTTATTGATGCTGATACCTTTGGCGCTCCGCGTACCGAACGTCGCACGTAGTATTTTTGGATTAAAATCCTCTGTTTCAGAAACGAGATGTAGGGGACCTAACTTACGAGATGTCAGAATGACCTGACCAGTCTGACGCCGCGGCCGGCGGTTGTCAGGCGATCTTCTCCGAAGTTCCTTCGTAACCCTCCCATCTTCCCAAGCCATCTCTGATGTCCAACAAACGCGTCGTAAAAGATGTGCGCGGTCGGTCGCAGCTCGGCCCAACGTAATATGTGCCCCGAGTGGTCGCGGGCCAGGTGTGGGCCTCACACGCTAATCCTGTCCGTCTTTGAATTGTGACGAGACGGTGACACCCATGCGCGACAGCGAGTACGAGTCTTCCAGGGTTTGAGTGGATTAACAAAAGAGTCGACGGGAGAGTCGTGTGTCCATGCGAAGGCGGAAGCGGGGAAGTGTATGGTACAGTATGGATGCATGGACAACCTTATCGCCCAGACGATTGAAATGTCAGGCACGCGGGACATACGGACACACACACCGGTCAACCGTTGGCATTGCGTACAATGGCAGTATGCGCGTAACATAGGTGGTGCTGAAAGTTCATAAGTAACTGCATCACAAAAGCAAGCCCCAGTGAGGGGACGAGACGAGACGGTGTGATCGTCTGACGAGCGTTTGTAATATTACATAATCACAACTCGTTGGCCCTGTGCGATCCGAGCCCATTCTCCATCTCCGTGAGGTGGCCTCTGGCCGTGCACACGACTGCAAGCAGATGCGACCAACTCGAGAGTGACTCACGCTTACTATTGCCTTCACTCCGATCCGATCCGATCCGCATAACCACCAACGATAACTCAACGCTCAGTAATCGTACTCAGCTCCGAGTCCGCTCGAGCTACAGCTGCGGCGCTGTCGCGCATGGAGTGCGAGCGCGCTGCTGATATCATCAAGGCGAACTTGAAGGTGCTCACGAGGCGCAAATAAGTGCGCCTGCGGTCGATCCGGAGATCTCCCGCCCTGTTTTTGCCTTAATTTTTTTTTTTTTTCCCCTACTCTTTACAGTTTATACCAGCTCAGGTAGATCGCTACTATCTATAAACTAATGTATGCGTGCAGTTAAGCATGAGTTAGGAAGCATTGAACACTTGTCACCAAGTTATGAAACGCGGCCGATATGCAAGTCGCGCTTCTCCATGGGGTCGAACATTGCCTCCTTCTAAGGGCGTATACGGCTCATGGGATATCGATGACGTATTCTGAGAGGTTCAACTCGGCAGCGCAACTTCTGGCTTCATCTAGCAGTTACAGACTTCTGGTATTACAGTAATAGATTCCTACGTGTCGGTGACTGGAACGTGAACGCGTATAAACTACGGCGGAGCCACAGCGCCGTGATCTAACAGTAGTTTCGTCATTTCATGGTGTCCGTTTGACAAAGCCACTTGAAATAGGGTCTGGCCCTTCCCATCCTTCTCAACTACGCTCGCTCCGTAACTGAGTAGCACTCGAGCGGCCTCGAGTAATCCCTTGGACGAGGCTTCATGTAACGGAGTCCAGTTATTGTTGTCACGCGCATTTGGGTCTGCCCCGTGCTCCAGTAGTCGCTGCATGACGTCGACACACTCTCCCTCCGGATAGCCTGGAAGGTTATGCGTGGTGTCGTGTAACGGAGTTAAGCCTTCAGAGCCCCACGAGTTGGCGTCTGCGTTGTGTTCGAGTAGCAATATAACAGCCTCGAGGTTCCGGAAGGTTGCTGCTAGGTGTAGCGATGTCCACCCGTTATCCCTCCGAGCATTTGGATCTGCGCCGTAATCGAGTAGCCACTGCATGATGTCGACGCGTCCATCGACGGACGCAGTATATAGCGGAGTCCTCTCTCCGTTACCACCGAAGTGTCCCTTACGCAAAGCTGCCGAAAGCGGAGCTACGATGCGACCACCACTCGCATTTACGTGTTCGGGATGCTTCATGATCAGATGTTCTGCCAGATCATAAAATCCACAGAGCGCGGCATAGTAAAGCGGGGAACCAACATCCTGCGGCGACAGGTGAGAGAAACCTGGACGGCGACGGGTGCATCATATACAAAAGGGGTACCAGGTGAAGTAGGTGCTGTCCGGTGGACCGCTCCCGGAGTAGCGAAACTGTCCTGGAGTCGTTCACGGCTGTAGTCGAGTGCAGTGTCACAGAATGCGCGACCCGCACTGTGGTGTCAAGGAGCGAGTGGAGAAAAGCGACGGTTTTGTCGCTTGAAGAGGAGAAAGGATGTAGACCTAAGGTTTGAATGTTGTCGGGCATAGACGTCTCCTGTGTCGCGGACAGTGGTGTTGGGAATCGCTGAGCTTTCTGCCATGGTCGTGATCTGTGTGGTCGCGGTGGGGACTCTGGCTCATCTGAATCGACTGTTGCCGGCCCGCCGCTCGCTCCTCCACCTCCATTCCAGCCTGAGAACGGCCACCTTTCTCCTGGACTCGCCGCCTCCAGAACTGGGAGCGGTCAGCGCATCCGAAGAATGCGTGACAGAGTATTGGCGTCACTGGCGTACGTGATAGGCGTTCAAGCACTTAGAACATTGGGCGTTCGAGCCGCCATGGGGACTGCGGTGCGCATGCCTTATCTTGTCCCCTTGTATTTTCTCCATGTTCATACCAGCGGCCATCACGGGGCCTGTGTCCAGCGCGCATGAGCTGCGGGATCACCGCGGGAAGGCACTCGGGACGACATGTCTGACAATATCGAGCGTCGTCGTCATCGCAATTGCATTTTGGTCATGTTTTTGTCATTCGGTTCACATGCGGGGCGATGGGAGACGGCCGTTGGTGTCGTAATGAACCACTTACTTTTTCTGGCTATGGTGTGTGTCGGTGAAATTTATCGCTCGACAAACTCACGTTATCATGGTGGCAAAGCGTCGACACCACGCCTGTGACTGACCGAGTTGTCAGCGTGTTCGCTTCAACGAACTAATATTATCAACGTCACATTACACTTCAGATGGCTTAAAGAAAATCTACGGATTACTGTAGCGGTTCGATCTAGATGTCAATACAAGTCGTCCAACTTTGCCCATGTACGAAAGTCGAAAGATCGAGGCGGGTTTCATATTCGCCGGCAACCCAGATATTACTCGGGCGATGAAGATTTGCCCTATGCGTTTGCGGGATCCACATGAGGAGTTCACCTCCACTACCACATATCCATCCCTCCTCGTCGATCACGGAGTGATTAGTGAAGTCGACGTGGCTTGTAGTTTCCGCATTTCCTGTCGTAGCGTTCAACATGCGAATTTCTCGATCGTGCGAGCCTGAGACGATGGGCTGGCCATCTGGTGAGAATCCCACAGACAAGACCGAATCTGTGTGACCAGTAAACGGGCCCGCCTCTGTCTCTCCCGTGGTGGCGTTCCACACACGAATCGTTCCATCGTGCGAGCTTGAGACGATGCGCTGGCCATCTGGAGAGAATCCCACAGACCTGACCCAATCCGTGTGACCAGTAAATGGGCCCGCCTCTGTCTCACCTGTGGTGGCGTTCCACACACGAATTGTTCCATCGTTTGAGCCTGAGACGATGCGTTGGCCATCTGGCGAGAACCCCACAGACCCGACCGAATCCGTGTGACCAGTAAATGGTCCTGCCTCTGTCTCTCCTGTGGTGGCGTTCCACACGCGAATTGTTCGATCGATCGAGGCTGAGACGATGCGCTGGCCATCCGGAGAGAATCCCACAGACAAGACCGAAGATGTGTGACCAGTAAACGGCCCCGCCTCTGTCTCTCCTGTGGTGGCGCTCCACACACGAATCGTTCGATCGTCCGAGCCTGAAACGATGCGCTGGCCATCTGGCGAGAAACCCACAGACCAAACCGAATTCGCGTGACCAATAAATGGTCCTGCCTCTGTCTCTCCCGTGGTGGCGTCCCACACACGGATTGTTCCATCGTAAGAGCCTGAGACGATGCACCGGCCGTCTGGCGAGAATCCCACAGACCAGACGGAAGATGTGTGACCAGTAAATGGGCCTGCCTCTGTCTCTCCCGTGGTGGCATTCCACACACGAATTGTTCCATCGATCGAGCCTGAGACGACGCGCTGGCCATCTGGCGAGAATCCCACCGACCAGACCCAATCCGTGTGACCAGTAAATGGTCCCGCCTCTGTCTCGGTGGCGTTCCACACACGAATTGTTTGATCATCCGAGCCTGAGACGATGCGCTGGCCATCTGGCGAGAATCCCACAGACCTGACCCAATCCGTGTGACCAGTAAATGGTCCCGCCTCTGTCTCTCCCGTGGTGGCGTTCCACACACGAATCGTTCCATCGTGCGAGCCTGAGACGATGCGCTGGCCATCTGGTGAGAATCCCACAGACCATATGGAAGACGTGTGACCAGTGAACGGGCCTGCCTCTGTCTCTCCCGTGGTGGCATCCCACACACGAATCGTTCCATCGTCCGATCCTGAAACGATGCGCTGGCCATCTGGCGAGAATCCCACAGACCTGACCGAATACGTGTGACCAGTAAACGGGCCCGCCTCTGTCTCTCCCGTGGTGGCGTTCCACACACGAATTGTTCCATCGTCCGAGCCTGAGACGACGCGCTGACCATCTGGCGAGAATTCCACCGACCAGACCCAATCCGTGTGACCAGTAAATGGTCCCGCCTCTGTCTCTCCCGTGGTGGCGTTCCACACACGAATTGTTCCATCGTGCGAGCCTGAGACGATGCGCTGGCCATCTGGAGAGAATCCCACAGACCAGACCGAATTCGCGTGACCAGTAAATGGTCCCGCCTCTGTCTCTCCCGTGGTGGCATTCCACACACGAATTGTTCGATCGTGCGAGCTTGAGACGATGCGCTGACCATCTGGCGAGAATCCCACGAACAAGACCGAATCCGTGTGACCAGTAAATGGGCCCGCCTCTGTCTCTCCTGTGGTGGCGTTCCACACGCGAATTGTTCCATCGTTCGAGCCTGAGATGATCCGTTGCCCATCCGGTGAGATTGCAATGGAGAGGACCTGAACCCCAACGATCGGAATCACCATCTCCGATGATGGCCAATGAGACAATTGCCCACGTTCCACCCGTAATATTCGAGAAAATGAGCTTGAATAATGTGCAGAGACAGGAGAACGAGACGGCGCAAATGGTAAAGCAGAAATATAGACATGTGGAGCACTCTTTGCCATGGCCATCCCGAAATGCCGTATAAATACAGAGGCATCATTGACCAACGACCTCAATGTCTCTAGTTCCGTCGGAGAAACCTGTTGCGATCGTTGCCATTAGTTGTTCCGAGTCGCCTTCCTCATTGAATCAACAATTGTACTTACAAGTTGTTTACCGGCTTGATCAAAGGCTAACCACATGTTCATAGCCGAGCACGCTGCAGATGCAAGACCCAGATCGCTTGTCAAGCTGAGGGCCTCCAACCAAAACAGAAGTTTCTTCGAGAAGAAACTTCGAAGTTTTCCAAACAGATCGATGTCGAAACCATTGTGTTCCATATGATCGTCCCAGAAACGACACGCGTACAACAGAGTAGGTGGGATGTGTTTCTCAACGCGGGACCTAAGGTCTGTGACATCTTTGTTGGGAAGATATGACGTTTCGAGATCGCAGATATTGAATTTGAGATCTTTGAGCATTAGACTGAGACAGGAATGGGCCAATTGATGGTGAGCGTCACGAAGGTCGACCCAAAAATCGCCGCTCTTCTCTTTATTGGTGAGGAAATCGCGGAATGATGTGTGGAGAGGAATGACGGGAAGATTTTCATCGGTTGAATGGACATTACCCAACACCGAGCCAAGGCGACGGAGCAATATAACAACGGCACCACCGTCATCCTCGTCAGAGGCGTGTCGCCGTAGAGTGGTCAGGGAGCGGATACTGAGGGGTTCGATTGCAGCGAGGAGCTGTCCCGCGACAGAGCGAAATAGGAGTCGTGCTTCCCGATCTGTGAAGTATGCTTCAAGGACTTCCTTGTATAGTTCATCCAAGGGGTCTTGTCCATCGCGACTTGCACTGGGTTGTAAAAGATGGCTTATAACCTTTTTCCTGTTAAAACCAAAGCGCCCGGGAGGATCTAGGATGATTTGACTAGCAACCGCTGCCCACTGAAACAATCCCTCCGCTTTTATTGCCAGATCGTCGCCGTAATCTCTGAACGCCTCCAAGGGGAGCTTCTCCCCAAGAAAGGTGACAATATCGTCACGCATTTTGGCGGCCAGCTCAGAATCGTTCATGTGTTTGATCCTGACTGATGGTGCCCCAACTAGCGCCGACTCGATGCCGTCCTCTGGCCGCGAGGTAATGAGCACACGGAAGTTCGATGGGAGTCCAATGAGGTTTTTAGCGAGAAACGTGTGTAATCCAGTTCTACCGGTCGCATCCCCACTCTCGTCCAGGGCATCGATTACAACAAGTATAGGACCGACGATGTGCAGGTCCTTAAGCGGTTCCAGGATAAGGGATCGAAACAGGGTATCATAGTCACGTGTGCCGACTCGATGAGAGGAGTTGTCCTTCACGACCCTTCCAAGCGCGGCTTTAAACGAAGGATAGCGGTCGGAGAGATCGCGAGCAAGAGTCGTGAAGAAGTGGTAAGCTTCCCGCTTGGATTGCTCCTTCCGCAAAAAGATAAAGGATGACGTAAGACGGTGCATTTTATCGAAGCGACGTGCGATCTCGTGCGCAATACATGACTTTCCCGTGCCAGCTTGCCCGAAAAGAACGAGACAACGCTCCGAAGCGGGATCGTTCACCCAATTGGCAATAAAGTCCAGGAAAGCTGTGCGCGTTCCCATAAGACAACCCTTGTCGGGTGTGAATCGTGAGCCTGTCCCGTATGGAATTTCTCTGATTTTTGCGTCTAGCTCTGTGACGATAATCCTCAGATCGAGAACCCTCAAGGTATCAGGACTACGTACCGGCGTCTGAGACTTGGCTAGACACCCACTTCAGCCGGGTAGCCATCCCATCAAGCTGACTTGAAATCCTGCCGACGTTGGCAGAAATTATTCCCACATCGTCCAGAATTTGGAGTGCGGTTATCTCTGTGGTGATGGTGGCTTCATCCAAGAAGGCCCTTCGGTGTTCGAGAAGGGTAGCGCAGAAGTCCTCAATTTTTTTGTCGACCTGGTTGCCAGCAAGGTTGCCAGTATTCTTCAATATTCGCTTCCCTAAAGCCGCATGTTTACGTCGGCCACTGAAATGGGTAAAGATTACGTACACAATTGCGAATCCTTTGCGTATGATTGGATAAAGTCACAGCAATTACAGACATGTTGCAACATGAGCGTGAGGATTCGTGCTTGCTTGGAATCACGCCCGATAGCCTTGAAACGGTCCTCCTGGTTTGCGAAATCAAAGGAATCGTGCATAGCGGCAAGTAAGGTTCGGATGTTGTCATCGCGTTGAAACTGTTCTAGGAGGGTCTAGCGTACAAATGAACATTGTATTCAACCCGACAATGGAGCGAAGAGCTCACCTTGGGGATCGCGAAGAGCAGACCATATGTCATCTTTGCATATGGGTGGAGCTGAGGACGAAATTCGGCTCGGTCAAGGATTGGCAGCAAGGAGATCGCGACGCACTTCTGCAGCTTGGCTCACAGTATCCATCACCCACTTGATCCTCTCAAGAGCATCCTCCCATGTATTCGAGAGATTCATTGTCCCCAAAGCTTCACTGGCGCCATGGAGAGCACTCTCAGCAGGTGAGAGAGTTGCAGAGCCGGTGGCGATGGTGGAACAAGTAGGGTTCGTAGGGTCCTGGGGTAAAGAGGGCTTCTCAGCCTCTCCAGAAGGCGAGTCGATAATTTTGATCGGTTGGAGATCGGGGGCAATGATGGGGGAGATTGGATAGGAAATTGTGTTCGGTAACAGAGCGACTGTCAAGTAGAGCGTGACCAGCTGGACCGATTGTCCAGCCTGTTTGTCGCCGTTGTTGGTGAACACAAAAGGACTGTCTATCATCTAGGATGTTAGCTAGTCGAACAAGCGAGATTTCGGACAAGAGACGAAAGTGAAACGAACCAGTTTGGGATTCGACAGGTATCATCTCATGCGTCCCAATAAGGGTGTCTCGACGTGCGAACCGTTTCGCATAAAGACGTAGTACAAGAGGTGTAGACGGCTGTAGAATGCTGAACAGATCTCTCAGCCGAAGAAGAGGACTATAAGCTATGCCTTACAAGGTACCAAGGCTCTCGCCCCACCTTGCCGTCCGCCTCTTCACCGAAACGCTTGGTGTCTTCTTTTCTGTCGCCTGACTAGCGACAGTAACAAATAACTTTAGGCCAAAGACATTCTTGAGATTAGGAACATTGTGGGCCCGGAGGACTGAAAAAGAAATTAAAATGTATATCGGGGAATCAAGAGGTCAGGGTTCAAGTACATACCCGTTACCTCAACACGGAGCTGAGATGGGCCTCCCTGCGTTTCGGCGTCTGGAGGGCTATTATCCAAGGACCGTCCTTGAACGAGTACTGGAACACGTGTATTTTGCGATGCTGAGGGACCCGGGCTGAAGTAGTGGGTCACTATCAAGTCACAGGTGAATGGCCATTGTTAAACGCACGAGTTTGAGAACATTTTCCGGTCTCGTGCAGCGACAATATTGGATGCTTGTGTCGTGGTTAGAGTCGTACAGTATAGTTACTAGTAGAGTGTTGGGGTGTTATCCGCTTCGCCCCAACACGTCACCCCTGATGCAGGGCTGATGCATCGCGTGATGCTCGAACGCATCAGATCGCGTCGACTTCATCAGTAAAAAGTGGCACGCCAGATACCAGATACAGCGAGTTGCATAAAACCTGTCCCCTGCCTTTTTTAGCAGACCAAACTCGGACGGGGAAATTCTTGAGAAATTGGGTTATCATACGAAATTGGGGTTATGGAATAGGTATTTTGAAAAAATAGGGTTGTGGAATAGTTATCTGCGTTGCTACGGCACTGCCTGGATCCCCTGGCTATGTCAAGTCTTAACGACCCCGGTTGCACGGTCCTCGAAATACTCTTAGCCCTCCTTCAGTCCCGTACCCGAGCAGACAATGACGAAATGCACTTTATGCAGTTTTCAGAAAAGGTCGCCCCGCTGAGTGTCTCTCCGTCGGCCCACACTGACCCACGTTTGACGCGATAGGAGGTCGACGAACTCGTAGATGAATCGACATCAGAACCCCTAGGTGCCCCGCTCACTCCAGAAACAATCCGATCTCGCGTTGGTGCCCGTCGTCTCCGGTGCAAATGGGCCTGGCCGAAACCCGCCAACACGAGGAAGCAGGTTCTTAATCTTGCTAGCTACAACTTCACGGGACTCGCCAGCAACGAAACTATCAATGTGCGCGCAACAGAGACCCTCCGGAAATTTGGTGTTGGTAGCTGTGGCCCTCCTGTGTTCTACGGTGCGTTCCTGTGCTATTCATACACTCTTTCTGTGATAAACGATCTCGGTTTGCAGATGTCCACATGGACCTTGAGCGCGGATTTTCTCGGCCTCAATTCTGTACTCCCAAGGATTCTCGACAATACCTTGCGTGGTTTCCGCCTATGCAAAGCGTGGTGACATCATTGTCGCTGACCGGGGCATCAACTTTGCCATTCAAAAGGGCTTGCACATTTCGCGTTCTACAGTTCGCTGGTTCGATTACAATGATCTCAAAAGCCTCGAAGACGTGCTCCTGAGCGTTGAAAAAGAACATCGAAAACGTCGCGGACCTCTTACAAGACGATTCATTGTCACCGAGGGTATCTTCGAGAAGGATGTGCCATGGTTGATTTACCAAAACTGGTAAATTGTGCGCGATCAGAGACAATACTGTTACATTCTGACTAGGCGAATAGATCGAGCTGAAACACGAGTACAAGTATCGTCTTATTCTCGATTTATGAGAGCATCTCGTTTGGTACAGTAGGCCGAACTGGACGCGGGCCTTACGGAACTCTATAACGTCCCGGTATGCGTCTCTTTTGTTTCGCTTTGTCGTGTGTTGGCTCAACTCAACCGCAAAGGCCACGCAGATAGACATGATCATCGGATCAGTTGCCAACGGGCTCAGCTCATCGGGGGTTTTCTGCGCGGGCTCGCGTATCGTCGTGGATCACCAGCACATCAACAGCACATCTTTCGTATTTTCCGCCGCGGTCCCTGCGCTCCTCGCAGTCTCTGCGTCGGAGGGCATCAAGCGGCAACGTCCTACGGAACACTCCGTCGATCCCGTGCGCGCGATCCGGGCCGTTCTTGACCGGGTCGAGGCGATCACCATCATCCCCTCGCATGCCGCCTCGCCAATCATCCACATCCACCTGCGTTCTGCGCCGACGCTTTCTGCATCCACATCCGCGTCTGCGAAGCTGCTGAACCCTGCAACCCCCGCGCCGCGCGATGCACCGTCGTTCGACATAGTGGGTGAGGGACGTCTGCTGCAGTACATCGTGGACGAGGTGCTCGCGCAGGGTGTGTGGATCTCGCGGGCGCGGCGGCTGCGCGGGCGGGAGCTCGTAGAGACGCGCCCGAGCATTCGCCTCGCAGTCACTGCGGCGCTGTCGCGCAAAGATTGCGAGCGCGCCGCTGGCGTCTTCAAGGCCACCGTCATGAAGGTGTTCACGATGCGCAAATGATTGCGCCTGCTACTGATCTCCTGTCGTACTTTTACCTTATATACTCCCACCATTTACAGTTTATATCACCTCAAGTAGAGCGCCACAGTATCTCTATTACTGTATCATACAGGAAGCATTGAACAGTGGTCACCAAGTCGTGTGAAACGTGGTCCATATACAAGTCGCGCATCTCCATAGGGTCGAACGCCACCTTCCTTCTCAAGGGTGTATACGACTCACGGGATATCGATGACAGGGGTGCGCGTATTCTGTGAGGTTCATCAACTCGTCAAATCCTCAGCAGCACCGCTTCCGGCTTCATCATGCGGTTATACAAAGACTTATGGTATTAATAGATTTCTACGTGTTGGTAACCGAAACGTGAACGCATATAAGCTACGGCTGAGCCACAGCACCGTGTTCTAACAACAGTTTCGTAATTTCGTTGTGTCCGTTTTCAGAAGCGACTTGGAATGGCGTCCTGCCCTCCCCATCCCTCTCATCTGCGTTCGCTCCGTAACTGAGTAGCACCCGAGCGAACTCGAGTAACCCCTGGGACGAAGCTTGATGTAACGGAGTTGAGTGATTGTCGTCTCGTGCATTTGGGTCCGCCCTATGTTCTAGTAGTTGCTGCACGATACCGACCTTCTCTTGTACCGGACGATGACGTAAGTAGAATATGGTGTTGTATAACGGAGTTTCGCGGTCGTCAGTCCGCGAGTTGACGTCCGCATTGTAGTTGAGTAGTACTTGAACAGCCTCGAGTTCCGAATGTGCTGCTGCTATGTGCAGCGGTGTCCAACCGGTATTCCTCCGAGCATTTGGATCTGCGCCATGATTGAGTAGCCACCGCATGATGTCGACGCGTCCATCGACCGACGCACTGTATAGCGGAGTCCTCTCTTTGTGACCTCGGGCATCTACGATTGCACCTTGCTTGTGGAGTAAATTCGCGGCATCGAAGTGTCTCTTGTACAAAGCTGCCGGAAGCGGAGCTAGGAGGCGACCGCCACCCGCGTTTATTTGTTCGGGGTGCTTCGTGATCAAACGTTCTGCCAGGTCATAAAATCCACAAAATGCGGCATAATAAAGCGGGGAACCAACACCCTGTGTCTGCACGTGCGAGAAATAGTTCCAGCGTTCGTCGATGTCGTGCACCCGGAGCCACGCTGCGAAATGTGGCTTGGAACTGTCGAATAGATCGTCCATCCCATCCTGTACGCGTGATGACACCTTCCCGAATCGTGCATGGTCCACCCAGTATCGAGCAGCGTATTCGACCAGAGGAAACCCTTTGGCGTCAGCGTGTTCGTCCAGCCGGAGTAGTGTCCCAAGGCACGCCTGCGCCAGGATCGTATGCGCCGCCTCCAGATCGATATGAAACCGCGAAATATCTTCGTCTGACCGTGCGAGACGAGGTGACCTCAAGTATTCTTTCACCGAAAAGTGCGAGAATTGCACCACCCGCGAATCATCGTCAGGGACGATGGCGATTAAACTTGAACACGTCGAGAGTACCGCCTCCTCTTGATTGTCCCAACGCCAGTCATCCTTCAATTTCGGAATCCCTCCCGAGCTCGACCCTTGAAAATCGAACGTCAGTAGTTCCGCGAGCTCCTCCACTCGAAGAGGCCGGACAGCTACAGCAAGGCACTGTAAAAGACGACGGGCATTATCCTTTTGAGCCTTATTGATGCCCCTCAATATCCGCTCGTATGTCTCGTCCAGGGACTCAGGCAATTCATTAAGAAATTGACGGAGGTTCGATGGGAAGCAATGTTGCAGCGCATCCAGCTGGAAAAATACCCATCTGAACCTGTACGACAACATAAGAAACCGCCGTTAGCACATGGTAACTTGATGCTCTCACATTCCATCAGCTCGTTCTGTCATCGTCTTGATTACCAGATTTCTATCATCCGCTCTCCATCTCCTCATCGCCGTACTCGGGGACGAGTTGACGACGTCCCGAACGTAGTAGGCAATGTCGGTTTGTTGTCCACTTTGGTTATGTAGGGAAACCGAACGAGACGCCAGCGGGTCGAGGACAGCTCGGATGTCAACTTCTAGGCGACTGGTCGCGCAAATGTGCAGTCCTTGCAGGTCAAGGCCGATGAGTTCCTTCACGAGTTGGAGGACTTCATGACGTGGAGATGGAATTCCGGGAGAGTCTGGACATTCGTCGAGCGCATCCAGGACGACGAATGTTGGACCGTGTCTCAGTAGTCTTAGCATATCTTTCAGGCATTCCTTCAAAGTATCGTCACTTGGTTGTCGAGCGCCATCTTCGTGTGTCTTATAAACGTGGTGAAGAATGTCACAGCAAGGACTAGAGCGAGTAGAAAGTTGGGATATGAGAGAAAGTAGTAGGTCGTGACAGCTGTGCTTTTTGAGATCCCGGAAATCGAAGTAGAAATAGGCCATGATCGCTGATCCGGCTTCGCACACAGCCATGATGTCTTGGATGACGGAGGAACTGGCGGAAATGAGTTCGGAAAGGAAAGCACAAGGAACAACATACCAGATGACACTTTTCCCAGAGCCCGCTACGAAAATCAGTCTGTCAGAAAGCGCGAGCGTGAAAATGCTGACAGAAGCGCACGCTTTCCGTGGACCCACAAGAGGGAGCCGGTGGACTTCCATTCGATGAAGATATTGCCTTGGAAGAACCACACCGCCGTTCCCTTGTGTTGAGCCTTTTGTGAAATGTTGTGGTTTGTGGAGGGATCTGCAGGAGAGAGCCACTCTCGTAGGAGCTGTATTATCTGGTTCCCTGTAAGCAGGCTTACGGTAAGCGCGAGAAGCGAGCCACAGCGACGCAAGGAGATGACGAACACCTGATTTCGTCTACGTTGTTTGCCGTCTGTTGGATATTTAATTTTGCTTCCTCGCCGCCTAAAAGTGAAGATGTTAGAAGGCATCGGCGAATGGCCGGACACGCATCCGAGTCACGTACGTACCGTCAATGACTATTTGGACCTTTTCATCGACGCATTGCACTCTGTCGCCTATATCTTCCACTTTGTCACCCACGTCGGCTACTTTACCGTCGACTACTTCCACGTCGTCGCGGACAATGTGTGTGATCTTCAGCACCTCTGCAAGCGCCATCCGAGCCTCCTCTTGCGTCAATCTGTCTAACTTCTTGACCGCATCCTCCAAATCAGCCCTTCCAGCTAATTTCTTCAGGAACTTGTCTACGCGTACTTCAGTAGGGATCGAAAAAGACAACCAATGGAAACTCACTTGCCGATCCCCGCCTCAGCTCTTTCGTTGCAATCCCAAAGATCGTAAGCACTTCCACCATTATCTTCGTGATTATGTTTGTCATCGCCGCAGTCGGTGTCACCTCAGTGTAAGATTCGAGCCGGTCGAAAAAGAACCCTATGCGTTCAAACAGCTCCGCGAGAGTATCTTTGCTGGCCGCAACATCCTTGGCAGCCTATAAGACCCTCAACATCAGAAAGATCCGCCAAAAGAATATATATGATACTTGCTAGAAGAAGGACACCGATGCCTGCAAAGATCACTTTCGCAGGTGAAAACACCTATAAAATATACATCAGAGAGGCTTACATTAGTTCAAATGTCAAGACTTACCAGACCAACGCCCTCGGAGACAGCGGCGGAAAATGCATACAGGACGTCCACGGTTGGGATTAACCACTTTGTCAATCTCTCATCGCCGCTGTGAGCTTGATCAAATTCCTGAACTTTCTCTCGAAGCACGGCGAGGATAGCGCTAGTTGAGTCGCACGATTGTAACTGGGAGGCGAGTGGATGTGCGATGAGATCTTTCTTTGTCTGCTTTTGGTAGGATTTCAAGGCATCATTGAAAATGTGTTGGAAGCGTAAGGAAGCTGCAGCCGTGGAAGTTGTCTGGGACATGGGAGTAGTAAATGTGGAGGAATGAAGGATGACCTGTGTACAGGCGAAGGTGGGAAGACTGGGCAGATAGCGTACACCGCCTCGATGGTAAAGCCTCCCAACGAGGCGGCAGCGAGCGTCAATGCGCACATGAACGTGCATGAACGATAGACGCCTCAGTGTTTGCCTTGATGATGATGTTGCTTGCTCAGGCTTGCACCAGATCAGTAATCGCAAGGGATCGCTCTCACTCCCGGCCCGTCGAGACCCTCTGGCTGCGACACTGCTGCGACTGTGAGCGCCGCAGATGCGATCAACTCGGTAGTGACACTCACTGATCCAACCATGACCACCATCAATGACTCAGCCTTTGCCCTCAGCCCTACAGCAAGGGAGCGGAAAACAATAGCATATGGCGGCGGCGCAGGGCAGGGCAGGGCGGCTCTCATCCGCACACGGCCATGCACACGCGTCGCGGCCGTCGACGTTGCGCGCGAGTGCCTCCGCGCCCGCCTTTGTCCCGTTGCAGGCCAGGTTCCCCCTCCTCCGCCCACGCCGCATGAGTTCTATCGAGCCCGCCACCGGAGGTACCACCGGAGGTACCACCGGCTCCGGCCCCATCTGCCGTGATGGGATACCCGGGGTACTGTACCCGCAGCCACCGAACTACGCGTATGGTGCGTTACAGCCTCTCTTCGCACTTTTGTCCAATGGTTCTTATATAGCCATGGTCCATTTTTAAAATAAAATACCTGAGTCCATATCGTTGCTTGCTATGTCGAGTCTTCCCACCAGAACGGTCACACGGTCCTCGAAATACTCTTAGCCCTCTTCGCCATTCGCACCCTCCTTCAGTCCCGCACCCGAGCAGACAACGGCGAAAAGCACTTTATTCACTTTTCAGAAAAGGTTGGCCTCTGGGTTTCTCCGCTGGAATACTGACCCACGTTCAACGCTACAGGAGGTCGACGAACTCGTGGATGAATGGACCCCAGAACCCCTAGGTGCTCCGCTCACTCCAGAAGACCAATCCGATCTCGCGTCGGCGCCCGTAGTCTCCGGTGAAAATGGGCCTAGGCCAAAACTCCCCAACTTGAACACGGGCAAGCTAGTTCAATCTTGCCAGCTACAACTTCACGGGCCTTGCCGGGAACGAAACCATCAAAGTGCGCGCGATAGACCCTCCAAAATATGGTGTCGGCAGCTGTGGCCCTCCTGGATTCTACGGTACTATTGGTGCGTTCTCTGTTGTCAATCCGCCTTTGCTACGATGAATGATTTCGGTTTCCAGATGTTCACATGGATCTTGAGCGTGACATAGCGGACTTCCTCAGTACAGAAGCCTCGATTCTCTACTCGCAGGGTTTCTTGACAATACCTTCCGTGATCCCTGCGTTCGCAAAACGTGGCGACATCATCGTTGCCGATCGGGGCATCAGTTTTGCTGTACAGAAGGGCTTGCAGATTTCGCGTTCTACCGTTCGCTGGTTCGATCACACTATCATCATCACAGCGACCTGAAGAGCCTCGAAGATGTGCTCCTGAGCGTCGAAAGAACGTCGCAAACGTCGCGGACCTCTCACAAGACGATTCATTGTCACCGAGGGCATCTTTGAGAAGGACGGTGCCATGGTTGATGTACCAAAACTGGTGAGCTGTGCGCGATCAGAGACAGTACCGTTAAATTCTGACTAGGTGAATAGATTGAGTTGAAAGACAAGTGCAAGTATCGTCTTATTCTTGATGAGAGCATCTCGTTTGGTACAGTCGGCCGAACCGGACGCGGTCTTACGGAACTCTATCACGTCCCAGTATGCCTCTCATTTGTCGTGTGTCGGCTCAACTCAAACGCAAATAGACATGATCATCGGATCAGTTGCCAACGGGCTGAACTCATCGGGGGGATTCTGCGCGGGGATTCTGCGCGGGCTCGCGTATCGTCGTGGATCACCAGTACGTCAACAGCACATCCTTTGTCTTTTCTGCCGCGGTCCCTGCGCTCCTCGCGGTCTCCGCCTCGGAGGGGATCAACATCCTGCGGAACACGCCATCGATCCTGAGCACGATACAGGAGAACGTGCGCACGATCCGGGCGGTTCTTGACCCGGTCGAGGCCATCACGATCCCCTCGCATGTCGTCTCGCCAATCATCCACATCTACCTGCGTTCTGCGGCGACGCTTTCTGCATCCACCTCCGCGTCTGCGAAGCCGCTGAACCCTGCGACCCCCGAGCCCCGCGATGCACCGTCGTCGCGGGTGAGGAGCGCCTATTCCAGGAAATCGTGGATGAGGCGCTCGCGCAAGGCGTGTGGACCACTCGGGCGCGGCTGCGCGGGAAAGAGCTGGTCGAGGCGCGTCCTAGCATCCGGCTCGCTGTCACAGCTGCGTTGTCGCGCAAGGAGTGCGAGCGCGCTGCTGGCGTCATCAAGGCCGCAGTCGTGAAGGTGCTGACGAAGCGCAAATGAGTGCGCCTGCGCTCTCCCGTCGTGCTTTTGCCTTATATTCTCCCACTCTTTATGGTACATATCACCTGAGGTAGAACGTTACAGTATCTTTATTACAGTAATACACGCGGTTAAGCATCAACTGGGAAGCATCGAACACTTGTTACCAAGTTGTGTGAAACGTGGTCGATATGCAACTGGGTCGAACACCGCCTTCCTTCTGAAGGTATATAGGGCTCTCGGGATATCGACGATAGACTCGCGCGTCTTCTGTAAGGTTCATCAACTCATCAATTCCTCAGCATCCCAACTCCGGCTCATCTAGCGGTTGTACAACAAATTCTGATATTACAGTAATAGATTTCTGCGTGTCGGTAGCTAATACGTGGGCACATATAAGCTATGGCTGAGCCACAGAACCATATTCTAACAACAGTTTCGTCATTTCATCGTGTCCTTTAGACGAGGCGACTTGGAATGGAGTCCTGCCTTCCCTATCCTTCTCATCTACGTTCGCTCCGTGCCTGAGTAGCAACCCAGCGACCTCAAGGAACCCCCGGGACGAGGCTTCATGTAACGGAGTCGAGTGGTTGTTGTTCTCACATGAATTTGGGTCCGCCTCGTGTTCCAGTAGTCGCTGCACGATGTCGACCACCGCCGGGTGAAGATTATACTTGGATATGGTGAAGTATAACGGAGTTTCGCCTTCGTCAGTCCGCGAGTTGACGTTCGCATTGTGTTCGAGGAGCATTCGGACAGCCTCGTGTTCAAGATTGGCCGCCGCCACGAGCAGTGGTGTCCGCCCATTATCCCTCCGAGCACTTGGATCTGCGCCATGATTGAGTAGCCACCGCATGATGTCGATCCGCCCATCGATCGACGCAGTGTACAGCGGAGTCCTCTCATCGTCACCTCGGACATCTACGACCGCCCCGTGCTTGTGGAGTAAACTCGCAACATCGAAGTGTCTCTTGTACACAGCTGCCGGAAGCGGGGCCAGGAGGCCACCGCCACCCGCATTGACTTGGTCGGGATGCTTCATAATCAGACGATCTGCCAGGTCATAAAGTCCACAGAATGCTGCATAGTAAAGCGGGGAACCAACACCCTGTGGCGGTGAGTGCGAGAAAAATTGCCAGTCTTCGTCCATGTCGTGCGCCCGGTGCCACGCTGCGAAATGTGGTTTGGAAGTGTCGAATAGGTCATCCATCCCCTCTCGTATGCGTGATGACACTCCCTCGAATTGTGCGTGGTCCACCCAGTGTCGAGCAGCGTATTCGACCAGAGGAAACTCTTTGGCGTCAGCGTGTTCGTCCAGTCGGAGTAGTGTCCCCAGGCACGCCTGCGCCAGGATCGTATGCGCCGCCTCGAGGTCGATATGAAACCGGGAAACATCTTCATCTGACCGTGCGAGACGAGCCGACGTCAAGTATTCTTTCACCGAAAAGTGCGAGAATTGCACCACCCGCGAATCACCATTAGGGACGATTCCGATCAAACTTGAACATGTTGAAAGCACCGCCTCCTCTTGATCGTCCCACCGCCAGTCATTCTTCAATTTCGGGATCCCTCCCGAGCTCGACCCTTGAAAATCGAACGCCAGTAGTTCCGCGAGCTCCTCCACTCGAAGAGGCCGGACAGCTACAGCAAGGCACTGTAAAAGACGACGGGCATTATCCTTTTGAGCCTTATTGATGCCCCTCAATATCCGCTCGTATGTCTCGTCCAGGGACTCAGGCAATTCATTGAGAAATTGACGGAGGTTCGATGGGAAGCAATGTTGCAGCGCATCCAACTGGCAAAATACCCATCTGAACCTGTACGACAACATAAGAATCCGCCGTTAGCACAGTATAACTTGATGCTCTCACATTCCATCAGCTCTCTCTGTCAGCGTCATTATTACTAGATTTCTATCGTCCGCTCTCCATCTCCTCATCGCCGTACTCGGAGACGAGTTGACAGTGTTTCGAGCGTAGTCGGCAATGTCGGTTTGTTGACCTGTTTGATTATGTAGGGAAACCGAACGAGACGCCAGCGAGTCGAGGACAGCTCGGATGTCAGTTTCAGGGCGACTCGTCGCACAGATGTGAAGTCCTTGCAGGTCGAGGTCGACGAGTTCCTTCACGAGTTGGAGGACTTCCTGACGTGGAGATGGAATTCCGGGAGAGTCCGGACATTCGTCGAGCGCATCCAGGACGACGAAAGTTGGGCCGTGTCCTAGTAGTCTTAGCATCTCTTTCAGCGATTCTTTCAAAGTGTCGTCACTCGGCTGTCGGGTGCCATCTTCGTGTGTCTTATATACACGGTGGAGGATATCACAGCAAGGACTAGAGCGAGTAGAGAGCTGGAATACGAGAGAAAGTAACAGGTCATGACAACTTTGCTTCTTGAGATCCCGGAAATCGAAGTAAAAGTAGGCCATAATGGCTGATCCGGCTTCGCATACAGTCATTATGTCTTGAATGACGGAGGAACTGGCGAAGAATAAGTTCGGAAAGGAAAACAAGTAAGGAACAACGTACCAGATAACGCTCTTCCCAGAGCCCGCTACAAAAATCGGAGTCTGTCAGAAGGCGCGAGCCCGAAAAATGCCGACAGAAACGCACGCTTTCCATGGATCCACAAGAGGGAGCCATTAGCCTTCCACTCAATGAAGATATTGCCTTGGAAGAACCACACGGCGGTTCCCTTGTGTTGAGCCTTTCGTGCAATGTTGTGGTTGGTGGACGGATCGGTGGGAGAGAGCCAGGCTCGTAAGAGCTGTTTTATCTGGTTCCCTATAAGTAAGTTTAAGCGCGAGCACTGAGCGACGACAATGCCAGGAGGTGACGAACACTTGAGTTCGTCTACGCTGTTTGCGGTCTGTTGGATGATTGATTTTGCTTCGGTCGCCACCACTCTTGCCTCCTTGCCGTCTGAAAGGAGAATGTTAGAGTGTATCGGTGACTGGCTGGACACGCGTCGCGCACCATCAATGACTACTTGGACCTTTTCATCAACGGATTGCACTCTGTCGCCTATATCCTCCACTTTGCCACCCACGTCGTCTACTTTGTCGCCCACGTCGTCCACTTTATTGCCCATGTCTTCTACCTTGCCGTCTATGCCGTCTACTTTACCGTCGACTACGTTCACGTCGTCGTGGACAATGTGTGTGATCTTCAGCACCTCTGCAAGCGCCATCCGAGCCTCCTCTTGCGTCAATCTGTCCAGCCTCTTCACCGCGTCCTCCAGATCAGTCATTCCGGCCAATTTCTTCAGGAACCTTTCTACGCCCACTTCAGTGACGATTGCGAGACACCCAATCGGAAACTCACTTGCTGATCCCCGCCTCAGCTCTTTCGTTGCAATCCCAAAGATCGTAAGTACTTCCGTCATTATCTTCGTGATTATGTCTGTCATCGCCGCCGTTGCTGTCACCTCAGTGTAAGATTCGAGCCGGTTGAAAAAGAACCCTATCCGTTCGAATAGTTCTGCAAGAGTATCTTTGCTCGCCGCAACATCCTTGGCAGCCTACGAGACCTTCAATATCAGGACGATCCGCCAAAAGAATAGATAGGATACTCGCTAAAAGGAGGACACCGATGCCTGCAAAAATCACTTTCGCAGGCGAAAACACCTACAAATATACATCAGAGAGGCTTACATTAGTTCAAATGTCGAGACTCACCAGACCAACGCCTTCAGAGACAGCAGCCGAAAATGCATACAGGACGTTCACGGTTGGGATGAGCCACTTGGTCAATCTCTCATCGCCACTGTGAGCCTGATCAAATTCTTGAACTTGATGTTGAAGCACGGCGAGGATAGCGCTAGTTGAATCGCATAACTGTAACTGGGAGGCGAGTGGATGTGCGATAAGATCTCTCTTTGTCTGCTTTTGGTAGGAATTTAAGGCGGCATTGAAAATGAGTTGGAAGCGTGAGGAAGCTGCGGCCGTGGGAGTCGTCTGGGACATGGGAGTGGTATAAGTGGAGGAATCAATGATAACCTGTATATAGGTGAGGGCGGGAAGACTGGGCAGATAGCGTACACCGCCTTGTACATGTGGTCAACTTGTCCCAAAGAAGCCGCGGCGAGCGCCAATGCGGCGTACGTCAACGCGCATGAACGATAGACGCCTCGATGCTTGCCTCGATGACGTTGCTTGCATCAAAATGAGATTGCAATATTAATGATGGCGGGGTGCTGACGCATGCGTGATGCTTACTCGGAGTGCCCATGAGACGCGTATGTCCCCCGTGATGCATGATGGGTGGCGGCAAGTGCAGGACCTGTTTCCGACTCGCGGCGTACTACTACTGTACGAAATCCAGAGCACTAACCGTACACCCTTTCTCCTCGCTGGTCAGGCTTGCGGTATTATCGCTGGCTGGCCGTAGCGTTTCTCAACTCTGTCGCAGGACTTGACATCATAAATCGTACAAATCCGCTGTCGTATGTGCTGAAGCAAATTGAATACTGTACGTACAGAGTAGTACGTGCACGAGTCTGACATTCAGACTCCAGAGGCCGCCATGACTCCGCGTCGGACAGCTGCCCACCCGGGCCCACATCTCTCCATATGCATGTGTCAACGCATCATATACCCATACTCTCACTCTCACACGGCCCACTGCCGACGACCCAACGCGCGACATTCCAGGCCTGATGTGCCTTTTGGGTAAAGTCATCATCGTCACCAGAGCAAGGTACGCATTTCGATTACTTCCTCTCACGCACCACACACATACTGGGACTGCTACAGATCTACATACACAACCCAGGCATCAGCTTCCATGCCGCAAGGCAGCTCTACACACGTGTGGGCGACAGTCTACTCGGCCTGCTGGAGCCACGCGCACACACACATGGCGATGACGGAGGTCGAAGGGGAGGTTGGGGCCGCTCCTGCGCAGAGCGTGCTTCGGTTCTTCCAGCTGGAGTTGGCGCCGCTATATGCGACCAAGGCTGCCGCTGAGGCGTTTGCGCGGGGCAAGGAGAGGCTGCACATCCTGAGTTCGTCACAGTCCTCCTAACCTCCAAAATTCATTCTGAATTTCAATAACGCCGGGAGGCTGTACGACGACTAGATTGACGGTGGACGGGCTCAAGCAGACGGCCGAGGTCAGGTGGGTCCCATTCATTCCTGCCTCCGTGTTTGTGCCCGTACTATGGATGGGTCTAATGGTGGTTGGCTGGCCATGCCAGTGTCGCTTTGCCCGCATTCCCGCAAGCACTACTACTCTGAGCTTCATCAGAAGGCGTATCAAGGTTGTGGGTGCCCAGACTACAGCGCCGGAGCTCTCCGTCCCTTATTTTCTCCCACCCCTTACGGTTATTACAGTCTATACATATAACACGCTCTCGTCAACACTTAGGTGCTCTATTACAGTAACTTAATGCACGCATGCATACATCAGTTAGGATTGTCGTGTGAAAGGTGGTCGGTATGGACGTTGGCCGGTCTGAGGTGGAGTGATTAACAAGTGGAGGCATACAGCATACAGTACATAGTCTGTTTCAGAAATCCCATCCGACGGCGCATGGGGAGGATGCGATGTCGTTCGTTGAATGGACCAGGCGGCATGTGCTCATTGGCGCCATCTTCGGCTGGTCCACAACTCTGTTCATTCGCCCACTCAGTAGTCAGTAATCCCAGGGATCGACGATGAGGCCGATGAGGCCACATAGTCCTCTGACTTTGGGAAAGCGGCCCACTCCCAGTACGTAGGAGAATGTGATTAGAACGGTGACGAGCCTCAAGTGCAATGTCGTTCCGTGAGTTGAGCAGACGAGGCGCACTTGCCGCCACCTGCCAATCCAAGGCTGGTCACAATCGATGATCGATAATGAGAGCGATGACTAATCTACGCCACTCATCATCCATCTCACCCCGGCCCGCCCACTGGTACCCATCGTGACCTCTCTTTAGGTTTGACAAAGGTTTGATTGAAGAGGGCATCTTGGCTTTGGCTGCAACTGAGAGCGCCGCAAAATGCGACTAACTCGGTCGGGAATGAGACTCACGCTTATGTTGCGTTCACTCCAATCATGTCCTCCACCATCGATGGCTTAGCCCTCCGTGCTTGGGCCTCTCTTCGCATTTCTGTCCTATGCTCTGATACAGGCAGGGTCTGTTTTTCATAAGATACCTGGGTCTCATATCATCGCTCGCTATATCAAGTCTTCCCACCAGAACGACCCCGGTCGCACGGTCCTCGAAATACTCTTAGCCCTCCTTCAGTCCCGTACCCGAGCAGAGTCCATCGGCGAAAAGCACATTATTAACCTTTCAGAAAAGGTTGGTCTCTAAGTTTCTCCGCTGGCCCACACTAACCCACATTCGACGCGATAGGAGGTCGACGAACTCGTGGACGAATGGACCCCAGAACCTCTAGGTGCCCCACTCTCTCCAGAAGAACAATCCGATCTCGCGTCGGTGTGCGTAGTCTCCGGTGCAAATGGGCCTCGGCCGAAACTCGCCAACACTGGCAAGCAGGTTCTCAATCTTGCTAGCTACAACTTCACGGGCCTCGCTGGCAACGAAGTTATCAAAGTGCGTGCGATAGAGACCCTCCGAAAATATGGTGTCGGTTGCTGTGGCGCTCCTGGGCACTACGGTACTGCTGGTGCGTCAGTGCTGTCGATGCGCGTTTGCTGTGATGAACGGCTTAGGTTTGCAGATGTCCACGTGGATCTTGAGCGCGATATAGCGGACTTCCTCGGTACAGAGACCTCTATTCTTAACTCACAGGGATTCTCGACAATACCTTCCGTGATCTCTGCGTTCGCAAAGCGTGGCGACATCATCGTTGCCGACCGGGGCATTAATTTTGCTATCCAGAAGGGCTTGCAGATTTCGCGTTCAACAGTTCGCTGGTTCGATCATAATGACCTGAAGAGCCTCGAGGACGTGCTCCTGAGCGTCGAAAAAGATCGTCAGAGACGTCGCGAACCGCTTACAAGACGATTCGTTGTCACCGAGGGCATCTTTGAGAAGGATGGTGCCATGGTCGATCTACCAAAACTGGTAAGTTGTGCGTGATCAGAGACAATACCGTCGTATTCTGACTAGGTGAATAGATCGAGCTGAAACACAAGTACAAGTATCGTCTTATTCTCGATGAGAGCATCTCCTTTGGCACCGTGGGACAAACTGGACGCGGTCTTACGGAACTCTATAACGTCCCGGTATGCGTCTCCTTTGTTTCGCTTTGTATTGTGTTTACTCAACTCAACCGTTCAGGCCACGCAAATAGACATGATCGTCGGATCGATCGCCAACGGCCTCAACTCGTCAGGCGGATTCTGCGCAGGCTCGCGTGTCATCGTGGATCACCAGCGCAGCAACGGCACAACCTTCGTCTTCTCCGCAGCGGTCCCGGCGCTCCTAGCGGCCTCCGCGTCGGAGGGGATCAACATCTTGCGAAATACGCCATCGATCCTGAGCACGCTGCAGGAGAACGTGCGCGCGATTCGGGCCGTTCTTGACCGTGTCGCGGCCATCACGATCCCCTCGCATGCCGCATCACCGATCATCCACATCCATCTGCGTTCTGTGGCGACGCTTTCTGTATCCACATCCGCGTCTGTGAAGCCCCCGGACCCTGCGATCCCCGCGCCGCGCGATGCGCCTTCGTTCGACATAGCGGGCGAGGAGCGCTTGCTGCAGGATATCGTGGATGAGGCGCTCGCGCAAGGTGTGTGGATCACCCGCGCGCGGCGGCTGCGCGGGCAGGAGCTCGTCGAGGCACGTCCGAGCATCCGGCTCGCTGTCACGGCGGCGATGTCTCGCAAGGAGTGCGAGCGCGCCGCTGCCGTCGTCAAGGCTGCCGTCGTGAAGGTGCTCACAAAGCGTAAATGATTGCGCCTGGTGCCTACGCGCACCGATCCGGAGCTCTCCCGTTGAGCCTGTTCTTTTCTTCCACCCTTTACATCTATATCGCTCTCCCATACTCGGGTAAGACCCTATCTCTATTACAGTAATACATGCATGCAGTCAACAGCTAGGAAGAATCGAACGTTTGCCGCCAAGTCGTGTGAAATGTTGTAAATAGATATGCAAGTCGCGCAACTCCGCATGGAGTCGAGCACCGCCTTCCTTCTGGTGTATACGACAGGGAAATGCATATTCTGTAGGGTATTAATATATTTCTGCGTGTCGGTAACTGGAACGTGAACGCATATAAGCTACGCTTGAGCTTCCCCACTGAGTACTGAGGTCCGGCGAGCGCCAATGCGGGTGCTTGAACGATAGACAACTCGAGGTTTGCGAATGAGGTTGTACTATCAAGAGGGCGGGCGCAAACGCATGCGGGACGCTTTGTTCCTCGTAGAAGAACTTGTCCTCGATACATACTCATTCCCGGCCCGCCTACCCGTCAGAAGGAGACTCATGCTTACGTTGCGTTCGGCGCCAACCATCACCAGCGCTGAGCGCTGAGGCCCAGTGGGAATCCCGATTAATGAAAATGGGTGCGATTGAATTCGATTGAATTTATTCAATCGAATCCGAAATTTTGGACTATATCCATTTGGATTCAATTGTGTGTTGAATAATATTGATCTTCATTGTGTCCAATTGATTTTATGTCGAATTTTAATGATATCCGATGATTCTTATTGAATTATTGTCGAACCACACACAGAAACGCGGAGCATCGAATTACATTGAATTTGATCCATTCTACTGCATTACACGACAAGAAAGTACATTCTATCGACTACAATGGATGCACCAACCCACCACCAAAGACCACGACCCCGCTGACATCAGCGGGGACAACGCCGTGACGCAGGTGGCTGCCAATGTCGTCGTCGTCGTCGCAGTCGCGGTAGTCGCCCCGCCACCGTCGTCATTGCAGTCATGGCCTTCTTCCAAGTTTCGTGTTTGCGCCAGGGTTATGATTAAGCATTAAATCATACAATCAAACGAGGACCGGATGACTCACCATGTATCTTCATCCAAGTTGTTCCATACTTTCACACATGTTCCTCACACGTCACTTGATGGTCTTTGAGGAAGTCGATTGCAAAAAGGTTCCTGTAAGGGATTGTGTCAGGACAAGCGGTCGAAGTGAGGACCGAGACATACCTCACAGTTGTGCTCGTTCCAGGGCGCATGATGCCCGCTTTCTTCGTTTTGGTCTTCGGGGCTCTCTTGTTAACCGGCTTTGAAGTGGTCGCCTCCGAGGCACCGCCAGTCGACGCTGCTCCAGGAATTGAGGCGCTTGTCGCTGTGTCCGTCGATGTCGTCGGTGCGTCGGCCGTGTTGGCGGAATTGTGTTGGGGGCCAAGTCCTATGGGGGTGTTATCGCGTTATCAGTGGCTGATGTGAAGTAAGACGGCTTACCTTCACAAGCTTGAATGGGGGTTCGTCGTATTGGTAGTCGCAATGGATGGAGCTGGGCCCTAGACGACGCACCTACCTATTAGAATACCCTCCTGTAAAGGAGTGACATAGTGTCAGTCGCTTGATAAATGAACAAAGATGTACTCACTGGCAAGCGTCTCAAAGCATGCAGAAAGCCCGAGTTTTTTGAAGTATATGCGCATATAACTAGGATTTTGGGTGGCGAAGACTTCTTCGTGTGTGGCTTGATGAATGAAATATTATTACCCCTCGAAAATGGTGGTGCTCAGTGTTAGCTCGGAAAAATGAAGGGGCAATGGGACATGTGCTTACTCGAGACGGCATATGGGCCATCGGTTGTATTGCCTGGATCTTGGGAATACACGGCCTAGTTACGAGACATACTGGTGTTGTTCGCAGGTTGCAGGGGAAAAGGGTGATCATAAAGGTGTTGTGAGGGACTGCGGGCGGTAGCATCCAAGGGTGTGCTGTTGGCGGACAGCTGCAGTCGTGGGGTCCAACGGCGGCTGTGTAATAGAAGGGCCTACAATCATGGTCAGTATATAAACAAAAACTCATCTTATTTTTTCTCCCTGGGCTTGCAGGTCAGTAGCAGCGGCATCCTGGTTACCTCGGGTCGGTATGAACAGGTGTTTGATGAGGCCAGGGGGACAGAGGAACTGATATGACGCGGATGGGGACGGGGACGGGAAAAGCTTCCCACGGAAGAAACTCTTCCCACGATCAGAGCAATGAACGCGACTTGGTTTTTTTTTTGTCAAGTCACCAGTATCGTTCCTCGTCAACACTACACCTGCACGCGGCGCTGAAGCCGACTAGCTACGCCAGGCGCCTTCTTTGGTGCCGTCGTGCTCGCAGTCTTCCCGCTGTCGTGCAATGATGCCGCAGCGGACAATCTCACTACATTTGACTGAGGCTACCGCGAGGGTGACTCACTGGCGGTCGTGCGCAATCCCGACAGTGACGGCTCTGATGCCGCCGTTCAGAGGTACTCTACGTGCGGTCTCGACGGTACTGCCACCGCCCGGGTACTCCTCCAGTGCTTGCCGCGCCGGTCCTCAATTCACTACTTCCACGACGCCGCGTATGACCCTAACTCCGACACATTTACCACCTCCACGACCCGCCGCGCATGACCACGATCGCCACCACCACCACCACGCCGCCACCACCACTGGGGCACTCCGCTAACGCAAGATGAAGCCCGTGCGAATCGCGACGTGGTGACCACGACAACAACCGGGGTCACGGTCACGGTGAGGCAACGATGGCAATGAGAAGAACCCACGACGAAGCGACGAAGGCGGCTGCTACCACGACACGGCAGTGATGAAGGCAATGCAACGACAACGGGGACGACATCCTCGACGACGTGACCACGACGATGGCGAGGCGGCCACGACGATGGCGAGGCGGCCACGACGATGGCGAGGCGGCCACGACGATGACGATGGCCCCGACAACGAAGATGACAACGCCGACGAGGATAATGATGACGAGGATGGCGACGACGGTGAAGCGACCAACGCAACTACAACGCCAACGCCAACGACTACAACAACGCCGACGATAGCAACCCCAAAGATAGGAGCGCCGACAACGACAACCCCAATGACGATAACCCAGACGGCGGCCCTTCACGACGAGGCTGCTCCACCACGATCCGAGTTTAATCGAGTGCGCTCCCCACTAGTCATGGTCCCCGCGTGCAGTCGACCCATCCCCGGGACACGTCGCCCGAACTGACCTCTGACTATGAGACGACGACAGGAGAAACTTAGTGAGTGAAGGTGGGATCTCGGGGGTAGCATAAGGATATAATGATAAAGATAAAGGGATACCGTGACAGTCCGTCTTTATAATATACGGCGGTGAGCTCATTTAGGATGTAGTCGGATGTATGATGCTGTCGTGTTGTTGTGTTGCAGCTCACAGAGATCGAATATGGCATTCACATATTCACGCGTGCGATGCTTCACAACAACAAGGGCGGCGCGCAACGAGCGAAGGCATCTGTGGATGCAGCCGAAATCAAGATTATTCATTCGCATTGAATAATATTGAATAATCTAAATCTGTACGCAATATGATTCCAACGGAATCAACACAATCCATTTTCCACACGGCGATTTCAATCCCAGCCATTTTCATTCAACGCCATTCAACTCAGTACATCGGGATTCCCACTGGGGCTGAGGACTCATTGTATGTTGTACTGCCCCATGATTCAAAAAAAACAAAACAAGGAATGAATAGCCACGTCACTTCTAATTCGATGAGTTTCATTCGTATCAGCTAAGATGGCGAGTATCCGAAAAAATAGCCGAGTTGCGGAGGCATTGTTGTCCACCCAAGTGGCACCGATCAGATGACGGAAGGAACACTGAGAGCTCGTTCTGTGTACTTGTCACGGCTAAGGATAAAGACGCGGCGGTGCTTGAGGGCGGACTAGTTGGCACTGACCTCGCCGTGGACAAAAAGTTTACCATCTCCCTCGGAGATGCGATCAAATACCACGGAGAAATAACTCGATAGAACCCACAATAGACATCCCGTGATGCTTCAGTTCCTCGTGCTTGTCGTCAGTGAACAGACTGATAATTATGAAACACAACATAACATCATCGTAAGTTACACATCAAGCCTTGCATACGGATGGGGGAACAGCCTGGGCCCGAAACATAGATGGGGTTTCCTAGCTTCGCTTGCTCTCGGATTGCAGCTAAGTCCCGGTCACAAGTGCATCTCGGGAGCTGAAGACAGCCAGCATCATAAGTCGGGACAGAAGGGATATCTAACTCTTCACCACATCATACTGAGCCCTTGCGGGATGAACAGGTAACTTCGAAATGTGTTGAAAATGCGGAGCGCTTGATGTTTCGATCTGTAAACAGAATCTGGACTTCGAAGCTTGAATGAGCGATCATCGTCTTGGACCACTGAAAGCAACCTCCGGATCACCGTTCGACAGAAGCGAGAGTTGTGCGATCGCCGTGGTCATCCTGAGTCTATCTCCGTGTACAAGAGTAAGATTACAATAGTTCAGAGCACGGACCGAGACAAAAAACGGTCGAGCGCATCTCTATGGCACGAGAATTCCAGGCGGATAGCGGGCTCAGGCAACTAGTAAGACGAACTATCTGATATGCCAAGGGCGGAGACAAAAGGAGGATATGTGATCCATGGTAATGTTACTGTCTGAAATTTGTGTTTTTCGCAAGGACCGTCAAGGCTTGGCCTACTGTACAGTACGACAACTACCAGCATCTTCGTGTGCCCGCGATTGAACTACCGATTTGAGTCTTTGTGTCCATACAACACGCACACGTGGTTCCTATTGCCCCTCTCGTTGGTTACCACAAAAACAAAAGAAGGTACGACGGTGTCTGGGGGTCGCGGAGTGGATGTGAGATGATCAGACCGTAGGCATGCCATGGTAGCCCTGCACTGGCAGGCGTATGGGTTGTATGTTGGTGGGATCGTTCCCGTTTAAATACCCATTGTACGACACGACACCGGGAGCGTTCTCGTTCGGCGTGAGGTCAGTACACCTTCTTGCCGCTGGGGTACGTGGTCGTGTCATCCGGGTCCTGTTCGCACCGCAACCACCACCACCACCAAAAAGAGATGAGCACACAGAGAACAAGACGCTGAGGGGACAACACACGTTTAAGATCGTCTGCGGCCGCACCGGCGTGTCGTGTGAGGGCGCGGGGCAAAACTGGCCCATCTGTGATGCAGATGGCGGAGGCGGCGCGTCGTCGACCACGGACGTGGGAGACGGCTCCTGTGCGCGCCGTCGCCTTCGCCAGAAAGCGAACATAAGACCGGCAATGACAACTATCGCTATGACGCCACCAGCGACACCTCCTGCAATAGCGCCGGTGTTCGGCCCCCTCCCAGATGAGGGCTTGATGAGTTTTCCTGGACGGACCTCAGGAGAATCTGAGAGACGGCCGATCAGACAAGAACCCTAAAAGAACGTCAGGGAGATAGTTTGATGCCTACCGCCGACAATACGCGCTGCAGTGGCATTCCAGATATTCGCACGCTGAGGAAGGAGAAACTTTTAAGATGGGTTTTGGGAAGGCGCGAACAGGGAACGAACCGTGATGTCGAGGAGAGCCCACTGTGGTACACGTGTTCCTGCAGGTACAAGGTGGGAAAATCTGTGTGCCAAGATCCGCCGCTCAGGGCCAAGCATAAACCAACCTGCTGCGTGATGGTTGACTCACGTGGATGGTTCTATTGTCCCTACGCAATTTTGCGAATATTCGGTCCACCTGAATGGTGAAGGGGGCAATTAGACGAAAGGCGATGCAATGGAACTTAGACGCACGATGTCGACAGCCCTTCTTGGCATTCGCTGCAGGCACTTAGAAGACTGAGCATCACGGTGCTGCAAAAGCACGACTCTACTCCCAGGACTTGTTCTTTGGTAGGAGGCGGATAAGAATCTCCCACAAAAAGGAGGGGACCCAAGGTAAAATCTGCTGGCGGTGAGGACACGACGCGGTGTACACAAGTAAAACATATTACCGCCACGGTAGTAACATGTTGCCATCAAGTGCGCTGAGACTAGACACGGATTTTGGTCAAGGGAGTTGAATGACTGGATGTCGATCATAAATCAGCCCACGTAAAGATTAGGTGGTAAAGCCGTACCCATGCCCACGATGACTCAGACTCAGTGCAGATCGGGGCATCGACCTTAGCAACTACGAGGTCACCGGCGAAGAGGAGAAAAAGAGACGCGATCGCAGCGAGCCTTGGCGACACACTCCACTGCATGACTGCAAGGGGGGACAAAGCTAGGCCAATAGATAACTCTCCGGCCTTGCTGTAGCGATAGAAGAAAGTCTTATAAAAGACCCGAGAGATTAGGCCCTAGCCCAGGCCCGTTAGGTCACCGGTCACCGATGCCTGTCGGCCATTACACTGGCACTTGCAACAAGCCAATGCATTTTTTTGACCATTGGGGAATGTGCAAGGATGACAATCGTGTGTGTGCCAAGTCTTCGTGCACTGGCATGACTCCACACTTACCGTAAAAGGAAGGTCATCACATTGCTAGCTATCACTAGATCTTTTGCCAAGAGTACTGGTGCACCCGAGAGTCTGTCCTTATTATTACGACAGCTACAGACGTCTGCATGTGACCCGATTGAGCTTGAATCTTTTTTCCCATCGTGATATAACTTGCCTTATATCCTGCATGCGCGGTTGTCAGAGAGGAGAACACATTTTCTTGACCTTCCTTTCGTTGGTGTTACAAAGTCAAAAAAACAACACGATCGTGTCCGGGACCGCTTCCATTTCGATCGCAAGAGGCAGGCCATAGTAGCCCGGTGAACGCAAGGGCTGCATGTCAGTGTGATTGTTCCCGTTTAAATATCAATATCTTTGGTATGACCTGCCCGATGTAGCGGCGTGACTTGCAGAATGGTCACGGTGGCTGTGAATCCTGTGATGGCATCACCCAAGGCATCACTGCATCACCGCCCATGGTCAGGAGTTCTGCCGCCCATGCTCGCGCCCATGTCCACTATGGACCTATGGTTGGCTCAGTGTGAGGGCTCCAATGAGCAGCGAAACATACTTTATACTGGCCCCGGATGAGGCCTATGATGAGGGGCCCCGGGGTCGCGAAGACTCGGACTCAGAGGCAAGAGACTGGACTGAGTGGCTCATTCATGGTCCGGCTCAGGTGGTGGCTGGCTTTGGCTTTGGCTTTGGCTTTGGCTTTGGCTTTGGCTTTGGCTTTGGCTTTGGCTTTGGCTTTTGGCTTTGGCCTCGGCCATCCCATCGAGGCGGCTTCTGCTTCCGAATTTGGGCCCTCGATAATGATGCCAACCAGTGACCAATGTCCTACAACTCGGACTCTGTAGCTCTGGTGAGTCCACCTTTTGGGGTGTTTGACTTATACAGACAATTGCACTGCAAGGGTAGCTCTGGAATTTAAATTATTTTTTTTGATCCATTGTTCTTGCCATTGTTCTTGCTCTAGTTCGTCCCATGGTTCCCTACTGACACGTGGTCCTGTAGTCAGGCTACGTGTGGCGTTCTCCCCTCAGGCTTTTCTTTGCAAGCAGTATATAAGCGCAGGTACAGGTCACTCACCACACCGCCACGCATTCGTTCTTGGGTTGCTGGAGTCTGTGGCCCGACGAGCGAAATCTCGCGAGCATGAAGTTATATATATGGGAACAGTGACAGTATCGTGCCACGGTACTAGTAGTAAGACCGTCCAGAAAGACTATACGTCATTGAGTGTGGACAGGTAGTGGCTATAGGCTAGATTTATTAGTGTGGACTATATCACGTAGCCCATTTCATCTGGGTGAAGAACCAAGTAAGAGACAAGGTAAGAGAGCCCGAGGGAGAGCCCGAGCAATATTTGATCCGTATCACTTGTTATCAAGAAAGCAGACACAGTCCAACTATCCAAGACACGGACCGTCAAACGCACAGATGCACGAACACGCACACAACTTTTAGCTGGCAATCATATGAGTCAAGAAAAAAGAGACAAAAATATGGCAGCTATGGCTGTGACGCCACAGACGACGCCGCCCGCGAAGGCTCCCTTGTACAGGCCGCTCCCGGAAGAGGTGAACGAGGGCGAGGTGGGTACCGGCACAACGGTGAGAGAGGCACTAGTGGTAGTCCTTATTGTAGAGGTGGTTGGTGTGTTGATCAGTTCCCCTGGAAAGATCTCGGGAATATCTGAGGAAAGAGGGTTGGTCAGACGAGAGCCGTAAAGGAAGAAGGTTTAATTACATACCACCGACGAGTCGCGCAGAGCTGTAACTCCAGATGCCGGAACTCTGTGAAAAGGAGATACCAGTTAAGCGAGGTTTTTGAAGAGAGGCTAGCGGGGGAACGAACCGAGGTATCCTGAAGAACCCACTGTGGTACACGTGTTCCGACAGGTACAGGGTTGGAGAATCTGGAAATCCGGTACCGCTCAGGGTGAAGGCCAAACCTAAGCCAGCTACGCATGGTCGACTCACATAGAGGGTTCCAGGATTCTTGTACAATTTTGGTAATATTGCGTCCATCTGAATTGTGAAAGGGGAAATTAGTATCGAAAGGCGGTGCAATGGAACTAGACGTACAATGTTGAGCGCCCTCCTTGGCATCCGCTGCAGGCACTTACGAGATTGTATGTCACAGTGTTGCACCAGCACGGGTTCGCTTCCAGGTCATTTTCTCTGCTGGGACCCGCATAGTGTGTATCTCCCACACCCAGGGGACCCACGGTAAACGCTGCCGACAGTGAGGACACAAGTGAGTGTACACAAGTAAAACACATTACCGCCACTGTAACATGTCGACATCATGTACGCTGCGATTAGACACAGATTTTGGACAAGGGAATTGAATGACTAGGTGTTTTATCGTAAGTCAGCCCGCATAAAGAATAGCTGGTAAAGCCGTACCCATCCCCACGACAACACTGTATCAGTGCAAATCGGGGCATCGATCTGAGCAACTACTACGAGGTCACCGGCGAGGAGGAGAAAAAGAGACGCGATCGCAGCGAGACTTGAAGACATCTTCCACTGCATGATTGCAATTAAAGACAAAGCGAGGGTCAATAGGTGACTCCAATGGCAGAAGGGAGCCCTATAAAAGACCCTGGAGGATCAGGCATCCAGATCCGAGCACGTTCGAACGGTTCGATCACCGATGTCTGTCAGTTGCCCATATCATGATACTGGCACATGAACGCTTCCCTTGACCATTAGGGAATAAATGCGGTGCAAGGATGACAATCGTGTGCGTTCAAAGTCTTCGTACTTTCCCAGAGTACTCCACGCCTACCGAAAAAAGGAAAGTTGTCATGTGGCCAGCTGTCACTGGACCCTTTGCCAAGAGAACTAGCATCTATGGGGCGTTTATCCTGGATGCACACGAAAAAGATAAGCTTTCGTAAGTCCGATATGTGTAGACTAAAATCTCAGTTTCCCAGCACAGTAGTCCGAAAGAGGCTGGCAAGGCAGTCACTACAACTAAGACAGCTACCGGGGTCTTCATGTGCTACCGATTTGAGTCTTTATGTCCATATAACACGCACACGTGGTTCCTAATGCTCTTTTCGTTGGCGATCACGAATTCAAAAATAAAACAGTGTCTAAATCGCAGAGCGAATGGGAGAGGATCAGACCGTAGGCAGGCCATGGTAGCCCTGCACTGGCAGGTGCAAGGGCTGCATGTTATTAGGATTGATCCTGTTCAAATACCCGTTGTACGACACGACGGGAACGTTCACGTTTGGTGTGGAGGTCAGTACGCCTTCTTGCCACTGGGGACGTGGTCGTGTTGTTCGGGCCCTGTTCACACCGCAACCACCGCCACCAAAAAAAGAGCACATAGAGAACAAGACACTGAAGGGACAACACACGCTTGACATCGTCTGCGGCACCGGCGTGTGGTCGTATGAGGGCGCGGGGCAAACCTGGCATATCTGTGATGCTAATGGCAGAGGCGGCACGTCTTCGACCACGGATGTAGGAAACGGCTCCTGCGCGCGCCGTCGCCTTCGCCAGAAAGCGAACACAAGGCCGGCAACGACAGTCATCGCTACGACGCCACCAGCGACGCCTCCTGCAATAGCGCCGGTGTTCGACCCGCTCCCAGATGAGGTACTGATGAGTACTCCTGGAGGGGCCTCGGGAGTATCTGAGAGACGGTCGATCAGACAAGAACCCTAAAAGAACAGAAGGGGAGATAGTTTGATTGCCTACCCCCGACAATTCGCGCCGCGGTGACATTCCAGATATTCGCACGCTGAGGGAAGGAGAAACTTTTAAGTCGAGTTTTGGGAAGGCGCGAACAGGGAACGAACCGTGATGTCGAGGAGAGCTCACTGAGGTACACGTGTTCCTGCAGGTACAGGGTGGGAAAACCTGTGTGTTGAGACTCGCCGCTCATGGCCAAGCATAGTAAGCCAACCTACTGCGATGGTCGACTCACGTGGAGGGTTCTATTATTCCTGGGCAATTTTGCGAAAACATTGGGTCCATCTAAGTCGTAAAGGGAGCGATTACACAAAAGGCGATGCAATGGAACTTAGACGGACGATTTCGATAGCCCCTCCTGGCATTCACCGCGGGTACTTATGAGGCTTAATATCACGGTGCTGCACGAGCACGAGTTTACTTCCTGGACTTGTTCTTTGGTAGGCGACGAATACGAATCTCCCACAACCAGGAGGGTAAACACTGTCGGCGGTGAGGACACGGCGATGCGGTGTATACAAGTAAAAAATATTACCGCTACCGTAACATTTTGCCATCAAGTGCGCTGAGACTAGACACGGATTTTGGTTAAGGGAATTGAATGACTGGGTGTCGATCTTAAATCAGCCCCCATAAAAATTAGGTGGTAGAGCCGTACCCATTCCCACGACAACACTGTGTCAGTGCAAATCGGGGAATCGATCCGAGCAACTACGAGGTCACCGGCGGAGAGGAGAAAAATGGACGTGAGCACAGAGAGACTCGAAGACACTCTCGACAGCATGACTAGTATAAGGTGGGAGAAAGGTAATGCATCAATCCCAGGCCGTGCTGTAATGACAAAAAAGGTCTTATGTGAGATCCCGAAGGGTCTGACGCATCAGGACCTAGCTGCACTACTGTCGGCAGCCCACCTACAGTATAATTACCCGCTGCCGGTGCTTCTTTGAGTATGGGAGGAATGAACCAAGCGTGACGATGACGAAAGTCTGAGTCACCACTACTGAGGACGATACATCAGTGCCTATCAACGTGTGGCATAGTGGGCACGTTAAGCCAAATGGTCCGAGAAATGCCGGCATAAGTATAAAGCTCTATTTGGGGGTTAGTTGTGGTTGTGGGTATGGCATCAACGGTTGTAGATGAGCTGAGAATCCTGAAATGACTCGATGAAGGATCCGACCCGGACTCGACCAAGAGTCTGCTGTCGTAGTGGCGCATGGCGCAAAGAAGGGCTTGGCATGGACTCCCACGTATCAGCTCGTCACCGGGTGATGGCGAGTGGTGATTGAGTCTCATGGTCCCACGGCCCGTCTACCGTACGCCCGGGCCGGATTAGGCCAGGTCATTCAGTCACGTGACACTCACCAAGCACGATTACTTCAGACTAGAAATTCGGAGGGCCCTCCTCACTTCTATTGTCGCACTTGATGTCCATGTATAATTCATGAGAAAGTCACCTTATCACCTTACACAAGATGTCAGAGTGCAGTAAACTACACAATGCATTTTTTTTTCTCAGACAGACAGCAATAACTTCAAGAATAACTTGCTGTAATGAGCAAGGTAATGAGCCTCAACTACCTTGACGAAGTCATACGTCCCTGGGAAATGATACAGTCTATTGAAGAAATCAGAGGTAATGATCTCTGATAACATGTCAATCATGACACCAAAAGCTGTCGTCTCCCAGTGATATAAATTAACATTTTCTACCACACTCACATCACTTCTGCAGCCCTCTAGTCCCCCTCGTTTCCTGCGTTCCCGAGAGTCTTGCACTCGCTCGCACCCTTAGCAACTGTAGAGAGACACGCCCCTGATCTAGGCAAACCAGTATACAAAGTCACAAGTCCTGCAAAGGCCTGCACAATGGGCAGCACAGTTTCACACCTCCCTGAACCCAATTGTCTGCACTCACCCACGCTCTGTTCTGTGTGTGCTCAGCTTCCTAAGTTCCCACTCATTCCAGACACTTCCCTACACCTTAGCCCACATTCCCTGGTATATAGTTCACATAATTACAACTACAACAAAGTCAAGTAATAGTAGATTTCCCCCTTTAGACTTCAGACCTTTGAGCTCACTGATAGTGCATAACATGGGTTTCAAAACCCGCACGGGTATGCAGGTACCCGGGAGGCCGGGTATGGGTCTGGGTCAGCCATGAGGTACCTGTACTAGACCCATACCCACGCGGTGGGTTTGGTGGGTTTTTTGGGTTTTTTGGGTATCTTGGGCTTTCAAGGAACCACTAACTATTACAACCACCGCTAGCTGGCATACCTACTACGAGTACAAGAAATGATATGTGAAAGTCAACCATAAACTAACTATTCCAACTCCCCAAATCCTGACTGCATCAACCTTGCACCTCCTCCTATAATGCCACTTGGACAGTGGAAAAGGACAGCTTCCTCTCGAATAACCAATGAGAATTTTGGAGGCGCCAAAACTAACACTGTGACCAAGCGTCTCAAGTGTTTTGCTGATGCTGCTCGGGCGGCGGCAATAAAACCTCAACAAAAGAAATCGTCAGTTGACGACACCAAGGATGAGGGCACATCAGTGCATAACTCACCAGGAAACTCAAGAGCGCGTCTTGAGGCTGCCGGTGCATGTAGTGGTAATGAGTCGGGAGCACGTCTTGAGCATCTTGAGGCTGCTGGTGCGTGTGACGGTAATGAGTTGGACAATCTAGCTGCCACACCTGATGACCCTGGAGTGGGTGACGATGATGAAAATGATGTCGAGAAACCTGTTGAGACTGCAGAGGAGCAACACCGTGAGTCAAACAAACACTGTCAGAAAACTAAAAAGTCACCTAAATTCCCGAATCAGAACAACTATCGAACAATTGGGTATCTCTGATTTACATGTTCTTCGAGGCAGCCCCTTCCATTGTGGCCGTCGACGATCGGCGTGTTCATGAATTCAAGTGCACTGCATCAAATTGCAGGGGACGCAGCCAAAATCGAAGAACTGTCTGACATTACCTTGATACATCCGATCGGAACTCGACAGGAAACCTTCACAAGCACGCACAACTGTGTTGGGGCGATGAAATCTTGCATGCTGCGGATGCGTGCAGTGACCTAAAAAGTGCTCAGAAAGTGTTAGAGAATGTCAAGAAACAAAAAGACGGAACACTTACCACAGCCTTTGAGTGGGAGGGAAAAGGAGAAGTTGTATACTCCCATTGCCAACACACTAAGGTTCAAATCAGGTTCATAGTGATAAAAAAAAACTATCAACCTATCTGATGGGCAGCTCAGGGTCGAAATTGTTTGTTGGGTATCGGAAAGCATGCAACCTTTTTCGATTGTCAGCGATCAAGGATTCCAAAAACTTATGAAAACAGGCAGACCAGAATATTACATACCATCTGTTGTCACTGTCTCACGTGACGTCAAGGTCGTTTTTACGAAGGTTCAGGGTAGGATCGCAAAGATGCTTAAGGTGAGGTTTTGTCAGTTACGTGGTGTCATAGGACAAAATAGATAACTCATCTTCCACTGGCAGGAACACGATGGCGCGCTGAGCTTTGGGACGGATGCATGGACATCACCTAACCACAAGGTTTTATGATCACCCGGATCGTCTTCGTTTACAGTCCAAGGGACTCTAGGTGGGCCAAACGGGCCGGGTCGCTGACTAAGCAGAGAAGCGGTGGCTCTGGCACAGCAGAGGAGAGGAGAAGTGGGCTATATTGTGAAAAGACCAGAATGCCGACTACAGAGGAGAATACAGCAGACTATATACTCAGAGACAAAGGTGTACATAAGCTGTATGCCAGCACAACATATCTGTCAGAAGTAAGGCTCCAACCATTTAGTTTATGTTTACTCAAAACCAGTAAGTAGACAGTAAACTGTTGTAAATAGTTTATAAACAGTAAATACTATTTATAAAACAATTTACATTGATACCCCAAAAACATTCTTGAAAATGGGCCCACTCAGTAGCAAATATATGGAATATACAAAATAAAATTGGTGAACATATTCAACAACTAACCCTACTTGGTGATTGTCAATTGCAGGTTATTCCATTGCTTGAGCCAACATTCTTAGGGTCCTATGAAATAAAATAGGAAGATATTTTTATTTTTCAAGGTAAATTATTTTAATTTATTTAAAACATTAGGGGGTATCTCTAAGTGATATAATTGGCCATTCCTGAGTTATTGACTGGCTTAACAATGGGCTTGTGACCAAGCCACTAGCAGTCAAATAACTTGGGAACAGCTGATCAGATCACTTAGAGTCAGCAGAGGACCCCCTAGCTGAGGTGATACACCTTCACAAATATGTTCAGTGAGGTTTTATCTATTTTATTTGTTGAGAGTCCAAAAATGTTGGCTCAAGCTGCCACAGCACTAGTCCAATTAAATATTAGGTTTACAGTAGTAAAGCATCCATTTCAAAGGGTCAGAATAATCTGGCACTGCCCCACCAGGGGCCCCATCTGTAGAAATGTGAGGTGTTCAGACAAGGGTTCTGTGCATAACTGTGCATTCAAGTTTGAAAGCAATTTTAAAAGTGCTGAACAACGTCAACACACTCAAATATTTTGACCTGGGGCCAAGTGTGGATGTCAGTTCCTTTTGACTTTAAAGGTAACTGTTTATGGTTTACTATTTAGTTTATTTACTTCATACTACCACACCAGTAAATAGATAGTAAAAGTAAACCATGTAAATGGTTTAAAAACTGTTTTAAACATAAATGGTTGGAGCCTTAAACTTGATGTCATCTTGCCTATCTATAGAGCATGCACAAGTGGTCTTCGGACCCGGAGAGTGTAAAAGCCTCGCAATAATAGTGACCAGACTGGGGTTTGAACCCAGGCCTTCTGGATATATACCAGGTGCTCTACCAACTGAGCTACCTGACCTTGGGTTATGGAGGTGGATAGTTCTATATGCACTGAACTGGTCCCGCCTCTTCGGGGTGACCAAACTGGAACATCTTTGTCCAGGTCATGTGACAGATTACTAATCCAACAGAGAGCACATTTTCCTGATCTTATTTACATTCGCTAGTGACCACAAAGTCCAAAAAAAGGTTTTTGGGGCTGACAGTGATACTCTCTCGTCAGAGCACAAAGTGGATGGGAGACGCCCATCAGACAGTAGGCAGGCCATGGTAGCCCTGCGGGCGCATGTTGGTGGGACTGCTCCCGTTCAAGTACCCATCGTACGATACGACGGGAGCGTTCACGCTCGGTGTGGAGACCAGTACGTGTTCTTGCAGCTGGGGGTACGTGTTCGGGTTGTTCGGGTCCTGCTCACACCGCCACCAGTACCACCGCCAAACAGGAGATGAGCGCACGAGAACAAGACGCTAGCGAGGGGGGGTGGACAACGTACATATAACGTCATCGGCGACCCCTGTGTGTGGTCGTACAACGGCGTCGGCGCGGGATGAACCTGGGTCATTGGCGATGGCGGAAGCGGAGGGGATACGTCGTTAATCAAGGACGCGGCAGGCGGCGCCTTCGCGTGCCGTTGCCTTCGCCAGAAAATGAACACGAGGCCGGCGATAGCAGCTATGGCTACGACGCCACCGGCGACGCCGCCTGCGATGGCTCCCGTGTTCGACTTTCTCGAGGGACTTGAGGCTGAGGTGCCGATTAGTCCCCCTGGAAGGATTTCGGGAGTGTCTGAGAGACGGTCGATCAGACAAGAATCCTAGATTAAAAGAATTGTAGAGGAAGGTATTTGATTGCATACCGCCGACAATTTGCGCCGCAGTGGCGTTCCAGATATTCGCACGCTTCGGAAGGAGAAACTTTTAAGTCAGGTTTTGGGAAGGCGCGAACGGGGAACGAACCGTGATGTCGAGGAGAGCCCACTGTGGTACACGTGTTCCTGCAGTTACAGGGTGGGAAAATCTGTGTGCCGAGATCCGCCACTCAGGGCCAAGTATAAGCCAACCTGCTGCGATCATGGTCACGGTCGACTCACGTGGAGGGTTCTATTATTCCTGGGCAATTTTGCGAAAATTGGGTCCATCTAAGTCGTGAAGGGAGCTGTAGCGGTATGACACCTCGCTACGCTAAGCTCAAGTGAAAGTTTTAAGTGAACTGTCTGGCCTTCAGAACTCAAGCCTAGCGCGGAGATAAATCACGCGCCGAACCTGAAGTCAACGTGGAGCGTGCTAGTACACAAGGAAGTCCTTATACAGGAGTTCAGTACGCGGTGTCACACGGTGTCAGGCTGAGTGGAGAACCAAGAGGACAAGTTAGATTTGGGAGAGTAAGGAGATACAGGAAGATACGCACCTGAGTGGAGAACCAAGAGGACAAGTTGGTTCCACTCAGGACGCTACAGGAGGGTTTATATACACTACTGATGCTGACTTTGAATTGGGTCTAAACACTATTACTAAGTGTACAGTAAGACTCCATGACTCAGAAGCTGACGCGTCGTGTCTAATAATAGCGCTATCTATTGTGCTGACTGATGCACTTGTCATAACTGCTGACGCGTCTCCTTATCTGCTGAGTAAAACCTAATACAGCGAGTAAGCGTAAACTACTAAGCACATTCTAGAACATTCTAGAGTCTTCCATCCTTATCTACCAATCGTGAGAGTCCGTACGTAAAAGGGATGTGACCGGGTTGGGTTGTCCTGTTAAGGATGCAACTGTCCCAGGGTCACGTGCTTGAGGGTGCACATGGTGGCATCATGTGACTAACAAAGTCTCATACGTTGGCCCTTATATCTTCACCATTTAAATCCGTAAGAATACAGAAAAAATAGGAAAATAATACGCGTCCATGACAGGAGCGATTACACAAAAGGCGATGCAATGGACTTAGACGCACGGTGTCGACAGCCCTTTTTGGCATTCACTGCAGGCACTAAGGAGACTGAGTATCACAGTGCTGCACCAGCACGAGCTTGCTTTCTGGAGTTTTTCTTGGGTAGGAGGCAAATAATAATCTCCCACACCCTCGAGGGGATCCACGGTAAACCCCGCTGCAGTGGCAGTGAGGACACGATGCGGTGTACACAAATAAAGCATATTACCGTCACCGTAACATAACGACATCAAGTACGCTGAGACTAGACACGGATTTTGGTCAAGGGAGTTGAAGGACTGGCCCAGGGTGTCGATCATAAATCAGCCCACATAATAATGACCAGGCGGTAGAGCCGTACCCATTCCCACGATGACTCAAGCATCAGTAAAAGGTGTCGCCCTATACATGGGCTAGGGAATCGGTTATATAATATGAGAATTGAATATAATATTCCGAAAGTGCATGTATGGGTGGGAATGTTTATGTCAGCAATATATTGACCTCTTACGGGACGCGATTTTCGAAAAAAACCTTATAATGTCTATAATGATTGCCGACTTGCATGGAAAGCCAATCAGATAACTCGGTGTAAGGGGTTAGGGTGAATATATGGTATGCCGAGATTATATATGCCTGGAAGGATACCATCGCTGTGTAAATATTAGAAGGTATTGCAATGGTCAGGAGACATTGCCATCGCTTCTCCTGTATTACAATACATTCCCCTGGTTCAAGAATATCGGAAGGTATTGCGATGGTCAGGAGACATTGTCATCGCATCTCGTGTATTACAGTCCATTCCCCTGGTTCAATCCATTGCACGCAAGCTAGATCATTTTGTGGCGCCATATAAATTTTCACCTCATCCGAGAGTTTTCATGTCCGTGCAAACTGACGCGGTCACAAAGACGACAACGAAAATGTATTTTATCATATGGATACACGCTAGTACAAGACAGGTAATGAAAAGACGGCGACTTAACATGAGAACCATAGAGTACAGAGTCCACGCCAGAAAGAATTGTCGGAGAGGAGCGACAGTATTATTTGAATAAGGCCAGCCGTGAGCAAAGACTTGAAACACCAGTACAGGATGTGAGGCGCGATCACTGGGCCCGGCACAGAGAAGCGACAGTGCGAAGCATGACACGCAAAAGGGCTGGCCACCAGGAATGTTGGAGCGCTAGTATTTACGCTTCTTTCTTCTAGTCACCCTTGGCCGGAAGGTCGGTATGGTTATGCGTAAGGGGTTTTGCTGTTGGCGCGGCTGTTCGTCTCCCTCACTTTCGGCCGACCTTGATCGCCTCAGGCTATTGTTGGCGGCGGCTGGTGTGCGCCGGACTTCCTGTGTGGGGGCCGTGTTGTTAGCGGCTGTGTTGTGGGAGCTTGAACCAGGGTCTGGTGTCCCATGGGGCGGTGGAGTCGGAGATGAAGGCGGCGGGGTAGGGTCTTCCGTTGCGTCTTGCTGCCTGTGCTCCTCTGCAGGCTGCCACCTGTATAGTATCGATGGAAGAGGTGCATATAACTTGGAACTTACTGTGTCGTCGTCTTGTGGTTCACCGGTGTCATTGTCTCGCTGTTGTGCCAACATTGCTTCAGTTTCGTCTTCCAGCCAATGATCCTGAGTGACTTCCATATTTCATGGGTCAACCGATGGGTAGAATCTCTGATATGTCATGGACCAACCGACATCGGCCGACATGGAAGATTCTGACAGTATTCATGGGCAAGCCGACATCGGCTCGGAGTAGAAACAATCTGGAGGCTTCCCATCCGGACGGTGTCATTCATTCGGAACAGAGTGACACAGTTCACCTCATCCGGACCGAATGACACGATTTACATTTTCCGGACGGAGGGATGCAAATTATCTTTGCAGATCGAGTAACAGGGTTCACATTCTTGTATTAGAAACTATTTACGGACGATTCAGGCAATTGATATTGTCTTGCCCGAAATGTAATATGATTCATATTAGGTCTATACATCCTCTAGTGATTGTGATGGTACTTCAATCGATTATTGAGAGAGATCGAAATTTCCTATCTAATCAACATATTCAGATTCGAATACGGATCCCATCGAGAACATATAGTGTGTACTTATGCATCATTCATTCCAAAACAGTAAATGGGAAACAAAGATTCCGGACCAATGGACATATTCCATACTATCCTGGTAATATACATAATACTACCTTTCCAGCAAGTAGGTTGCTTTAACTCCTCCGGCACCTCTTCCCATATCCATGTTCCTTGGTGGTCAGAGTCAGATATAAGTTAAAGGTGCAATCCAATATACTCACATGGCTCGGTCTGTCACCTTTACCTGTCTCTTTCCGAGCTGATGATGATGACTGGGTTGGTCATTTGGATTATCCTCGGACTCAGAGACCCCGAGGCCCTGATTGCGCTGTTGGACAGGTTGTGGTGCTTGAGATGAGGATGATACATTTGATGCCTCTCCAATGTTTTCCGGCTCGGGTGTAGTAAGCATCCTCTGTGACACGTGTGGAGAGGGAGTGGGGGTGTCCTGACGATGCCCAGAGATCTTGGCTAGCTCCCTAGAATAATCTTCTTCTTCATCGCCATCATCAGAACGATCAGATGGACTATCTCTTAGTCCGTGCGTCCGATTACGGACTTGCTTCGGTTTCTGCACAGCATCAGAGAGGAGCTCGCAAGATGGGTTCCAGATCAGTGGGAGGAGTCCATCTCGCTTGCGCTGCCTCCAATGGTCTAGAAGGCTGAATACATCACCGACCTTGATCTTCGATGGGTCAGCCCACGGAAACCCAGATGGATAACATTCCTCATGAATCCAGGCAGTTGGATTCGTTGCTACCTTCGCCCATGGGACGGTAGCCTTTGCCTTACCGGAAATAGACCCTAATATACATATTGATGCATTGCCTCGTAGAATATGTGTATAACTTACTAATGTGGGCAGTGCAGTAATTCCTGAGTGTTGTCTGTACGACCTTGGTGTTAATTGAATCTCCCTTGGTGATAGATGGAACTTCAGGCAGCCCATTGCGATTAGTAGTAATGGGAATGGGGGCCTTGAATGTCTTTGAGCGATCCTTCTCAGCAGTTTGATCACCATCTGTATCACCCATGAGATTACAAGATACATGGATGAGAATACTCCACACCTGTCGCAAAACACCTCCTGGAATACTTCTTCCACTTCTTCCAAAGCTCAGTATTCCTCCACTCCGGAAAGAAGTCAGTGAAGTTCTCTCCATCATCCAGGCGACTGTTCCATTCGTCCCTGCATATATATGGGTTAAACACCAGTAGAACATCCGATCCGGAAGACATACAATGCAACTTGTGGTGTCCCATCTTCCTTCTCAGATGCGATCAGAACAATGCAGCGTACACCACATGTCTTGAACAGCTGTGTTTGGAAGTCTCGCACAATCCGGCCACGGATACCTGCTGATGCCATTCTGGGGATATGGATCAGTAGGGTATGCATAGTATAGAGCATCACTCACTTGGCCTGGATTCCCTTAGGTGGTGCATTCTCCGACCACTCTTTTGCCATATCTGCATAGCGTTCCTGTTCCTCGATGGGTAGCTCTTTCCAGAGTTCGGTTGTTGCGTCCTGAAGAGCCCCAAAGAAATCCTGAGATCCAGGATCACCACCGGAAATATCCTTGGCAAGACGCATGATGTCCTCCCGTTTTGCCTGGTAGAAGGCATTCCTTGCAGACCACTTCCGAGTGAGTTTGATGATCTGACGATGTGGGGCAGAATAGTGGTTGTAGAACCACTTTCTGATTTTCTGGAATATATATGTCTCAGTAGGCATATACAGATCATGGCCCCATCGGAAACATACCTGTTTGGCGTCCTTCTTATTGAATGCAGAGTTCGCAGGTCGGAGGCGGTAAACATCCCCCATTGCCTTCTCCAGAATTCTATTGCGTGTCTGTGTGTCAGCCGGCTCAAAGTCCTCTAAGTACCCCTTCAAGACATGCACATCTTGTGGTGTGAGCTTGAACCCCTCAAGTGGATGATCTATGGGTGCATCGGAGGAGTGCTCTGAGTCAGATGGAGTGTCAGTGGAGGACTGTTCCGATTCCATTGTATAGTAGGATAGGTGAAGTGGTGGGCAGGTAAAGTCAACAGATGAGGTGATATGTACTGGGGATTATATGTATAATGGCGAGGGTTAAATACACCCATCACTACGCTTCTACACACTATGATGGCAAAGCTAGAATAATCAGGTGTGTATAGATCAATGCAGAATAAGCGTTCCGAAATGTGTTTCAAGATACAAATACATGCAATGTGTTGCGCATATCCGTACACAGTGTGATCGGAAACAGTGCGATCGGAAACAGTGCGATCGGAAACAGTGCGATCGGAAACAGTGCGATTGGAATCACCGATACACCATATTTCAGGTGCGCTACCGGGTTCATACTAATGGTTTCGCAATGGTGTTGCGAATATGCAGAACACTTACCATGTTTCCGAGATGGATTATCCTGATCATGCGATCATAAATACCTGTACTGTATATTTCAGATGCCTTACCCGGTTTCATATGACGTGTTCCGAGTATTTAGGAAACTTACGATGTTGCCAAGTGAGGATATCCCATCAGAAGTGCGTAATCTGACTGAAGCACGATGTTGGTGGGTTCACATCATTGTACACGATGTCGGGTATATGTTTCAATGATCCCGGGTCAGGCATGTGTGGGGTATGACCCACTTTCACATGCATATACAACGACAAACGCGTCTATAGCACATTGGCAATTATATTATCTATTAGGAAATTGACGTATACAGAGGTAATCCGGCCAAGTCTGTCGGTCACGTGACAAGAATCCGAGAGGCTCAATATGACATAAACGACTTCGCCTACAAGTTAAGCGGAATGAAGTGGAAAGGGTGTGCGAGCCGTTAAGAAATTAAAACAGTGTGTGCATGGAAATAGAATGGATTCGGAAATAGACGTAAATGCGAGACCTGCAGAAAGAAATATGAAGCAAGTCTCCAAACGGACGCGTTTGAGTTCGGCGGCAGTGGAACTTGCTATCGATCGCAGAAACTTGTATTTATCGTCTCTGTTCGGGTCGGACATACAGCGGGCGGAAATATAACAGAGACAAGTGGAAAGACACGGAATAACGGGCAGCTATCGGGAAGAAGTGAAATCGGACAACATTTCCTCCAGGCGATCCTTCATCTCATCCATCCTCTCCCACATGTCCGCCACCTCCTCCTGAAGAGTGATGTGTTCCTCGAGGTGTGCAATCATCCCGTCACGTGTGCTGACACGAATAGATACAGTTGGTTCGTCTGATTCTTCAGGCTCTGGTGTCGGCTTCTGAAAGCCTGGTGGTGCTTCCTATAGGACATGTTAGCGGTTGTACAAATCTATTCGTCGCACGATGCACACCATCAGTTCCTCGATTTCCGGATCGCTTAAATCCTGCGCAACCTCGGGTACATTCCTACCCGCCTTCCACGTGTCGAGAAACGAAGTATGAGATTCCGTCAATGTAGCAATATCGGGCTTCACATCGATGGCCATGTCGTCCGGATCGTCCTATAGGATCATATGTATTAGTATTTCTGCATCCGGGATCTTAGACATACCGGGATGAGTGGCACGGGAGGAGCGGGTGAACGCTTCTTGAGGAAAGAAAATGTGAGCGGTGTTGCCGTTGTATCTTCCATAGTATGAACAGTGAGTGTCGGTTCGGACTGTACGTTGGAAGATGCAGGCACGAGTGCGGGGAAAGGAATAGGCGTAGGAGACTTGGTGGATGAAGAGGTAGTGGGAGTGGTTGTCGATGGATTAGTAGAGATGGGGCGTGGGCGCGGGGGCATCTTTCCGACGTATGCCGACGGACCTAGAAACATACCTTTAGTATGGCACTGTGGGTATCGTATACCAAATAGGGCAAACCTCGATGTGGTCGCCCGGATATGTCTCGTTGCTTGCGGGAAGCCATTGAGGCTCTGACAGCATGCAATTGCATTATATTTCTTCGCCTCTATGACTCTTCGGGAACTGTAGATAGTAGTCTAGAGCAGTCTCGGCCGGGTCGGATGACATAACATGTGTCACAGATGAAGTCATAGGGTCTCTGTTATCGTAATCGTATCGCAAAGTCATACACGTGTGCTATCGTGAGACCTACTCGGAAGTGTTAGCACTTTCCGAGCCTGTTGTCTCCTTTCGTTGTGCAACCATGGGTCCGAAGCGTGCCACCGACGACTTTCTCACAGAGGCCGAGGAAAAAATCATGGTCATTGCCGTCAGGCTGGACTGTGCACTTCGCCAGCGGGATAAACATCCGGAACTGGTGGACGATGAATGGTTCGCTACCTGCATCGGCAGTGAGCTAGTAGGGCATTCATTGCCACTCATAGCTCGGTTGGGATCACTGATGACTATCAATATTGGCAGATTCAAATCAACAAAATCTATGTTGCCTCGGCATCTTCGACGCGCATCCATCCTATCGTCCCCGTGGTCGCAGAAGAGTGGCAGGCTTCTCGAGTGGAGAACAGACCACTTAACCTCGATGCAATGAGCCTCATAGAGGCGAAAGACAACTGCCGGCAGGTTGCGAGGGATCACCCGACGTGGCCTGGCAAGCTCTCCATGGTCAATCTCCCCACCTTGCTTAGGAATCAGCCGGGCGACGGACATTGGTGGCTTCCTCCCCCTCCCGATCCTCCCGCCGATGTGCCCGCTGTCGTCGAGGATGACGATGAGGACGATGACCCGGGTGCGTGATACCAATAGAGCACGCTTCTTGCGTACGCTAATATCTTCCAGACGCTCCCGACGGATCGGCGGGGATCAGGCTTCGCCGTTCGAGCAGGTCTTCGAAAGGGAAGGCTGCCGTACGCTCGGACGCAGAACCCGTGGATGGCGCAAAGGTGTCGGGGATGCCTAGAGATGGCGGTGGAGTTGTACCCATGGACGAAGATACCGACGGCGACGGGGAGGCGACGCCACGCAAGCCCCGGATTTACAAACGTCAAAATATCACATCGCCCACGACGGAGGCTTCTGCCCCCCCGAAACAACGCCAGCGTACAAATACTATTGGTGAAAGTGCTGCTGGTATCATCGAACCGCTCAACATCTCTGCGGATCACCCCACCCGTGCAGAGGGAAGTGGCAAGCGGCGCCAGCGCAAAAACAAGGTCGACCCCAATCTGCCGCCGATAAACCCGGTAAGCTATGGTCCACCGATTCCGATGTCGAGCGCAAATGGAATATCTAACCACATTGCCAGGATTTCTGTGGCCCGTGTGGTGTGGCCCGTCTTAAATCGTGCGAACCGCAGCCCGTCATCGGCCCCCCCAGTAAGAAACATAAGACATCATGCATCAATTGCGCTTTCCGGAAGGTCCAATGCAGCCCGCTCGCAACTTGGGCGAAAACGATAAACGATGACGAGAGTTCGAAACCTAAGCCCGTCCGGAGACGGACTGCGGTAGCAGGTATGTGATTGTTGATGATATTCTCGTTGCGCTAACAACTCTTAAGCAATCGTCGGGGATGTTACCCCGAGTCTTGAGTCGCTGCGGAAGACTCAGCGGGAGCACGACGCGCGTCTCACAAATATGGAGGTAACGATTAACAACATCGACACCATGCTTCGTGCGCTCTGCCGGGTGAATGGCATCAATCCCAACAATCTCATGCTTCAGATTCCACCGGTCCCCCGATTCGATTCACCCATACGTAGCACCTCATCGGCCTCGGCCTCCTCTGCGATCAGTACAGCGTCCACCTTGTCATCCAGCGTCAACGCTCAGAGGATGTCGCTTGATGACATATCAGAACCAGGCCCCTCTACCATATCACGGACGCCATCTAGGGGTCGGCAAGGACCTGACCATTCAGATCTCTCGGTCGGAAAGGCGACGGAAAGTGGTACGTTCGGTCGGGTGACTCTTATTGTGCGTTTTAGTGCGGCTCATGCGATTCTACCATTCAGCCCAACCCACCGCTGGCCCGTCATCCACGATCGGGCAAGACTTGGACGACTATGGTGCGTGTAAACAGTCATCGAGTCCGACCATGTCAAATCGATCTGACGTGCACGTGTAGTACCTCCTTCTCGCCCGAAGAGTCGCGCTGACACTGCAGGCGTGGCTCAGATGCCTAGCTCCAAACCCACATCAAGAGCGGCATCCCGAGCGCCGAGCGAATCGGGATCGAGGGCCTCGTCTCGCACGCGCACCTAAATGGTGCTATGATATGTGTATAAGTCGTTCACAAATGTCTCTTCCAGACCTGTATGCGTAGTCCGAGCTGTGATTGAATCGAATTGAGTATCCATGTGTGCGATTGTTTGTTCTGGATCCAGATAGATCGATAACATGCGTCCGATATCCGAGTCCATATATCCGACAAGCACGTGTCCGAAACGGCACAGTGGCGGTATCAATATCACATGATCGCCGATACGCAATCTCCTGTGTATCAGGACGAATAATGCAAGTACATTTGGCACATACAGAGAGGAGATCGCGATGGCATATAAAGGTCTATGTGTGACTCTCATTATGCTTCATGTCCAATTTCATTATGCCACCAGCCACTTTGGAGTCTCACCTTCGTCAAGTGAGAAATGCCCACACCAGTCTCTCTGAACCCGAAGATAGCATGTCATCCAGTGCTGAATCATTTGATGAGGATGACATGCATCCTGTCGACTATAATGATGAGACTGTAAGCGACAGCACCGACTCGGATGGAGATCCACAATTATGCGTGGGGAGATTTGTATGTATCACGTCATATTGTGTCGGGTATCTCAGGCTTACGTTTGAAATAGTGTAATACAGTCGTTAAAACCACCGCAAGCGAAGATCCCGACTCGGACGGAGATTCACGATCACTCATAGACGTCATGGTGATGTAGTTGATAATATGTGTAATATCCGGAATCCCTTACGTTTGGCGTAGAATGATTCCAGTCTAAGAACACACAGACTTTCGGTTGCAGTAGAGAACGTTGCCATCATGATCAGGGCACTCTGCGATGCTCGGGGTATCGGGTTCCCCATTACCGGTTCCAGAACATCCCACTCTTCTGACAATGCGACACTCTCATATGAAATGGATATATTAGAGGGGCAAGGTGATGTGGGACACAACAATATTGTAGAGTTGGGTGGTTACGTTGGCAGCTCGGAAACCTAGGCATATTCGATATGGGTGTCTAGCTATTATATGCTTTCATCCATTGCATACTATTGAGATGAGATAGCGATACGATAGAAGCTGACGGGATCTCGGACGTTGTACGGATGTGCGCCCTCCAAGTCCGACCGGGTCTGCACACAGCTAATGTATAGCTGACATCATAAAGAGGCCAGACACATGAAACATCATGAGTCCAGACACAAGAGATAGTATGAGTCCAAACATGAGAGACATCATGAGTACTAGACAAGCCTATGACGACACATATCATCGGCGCATTTAAAGGCTGGGTGCCCACCATCGGAATCCTGTATTATCCACTCCAATTACACACTATCCACACACACCATTTGTTTCCATATTCTTTTCACACAATATGGGTCGGAGACGTGCAGCAGAATCCGTTCCCGAAGAAGAGGACGGTATTGAAGAGATTGTCATTCGGCATGCGAAGACCAAGCGTGGCACTCGGACGACCGAGAAGTCTGTACCCATTATCATTCCCAGCAAGAAGAAGACAGGCCAGCCCTCCCGATCGAGGAAGGGAAAGAGGCCTGATACAGCTGAAGGGTCCGGCGGTGCCATTACTGGTACTGATGATATACAGGCACAGACAGAGCAGGTTATGGATGGTCAACTTGAAGTAGACGACACTCTTGATCTCAACATGGAGAAGGATCGGCCACAGGCAACTGTACGTTCCATGACATTGTAACCATAGAATGTATTTTTTGACCAGTCATAGACCATCATGGATCAATGGGTCCAGCTGCGACGGAAATATCTGGATATCCTGTTGAAGATGGAGGGTCGGCCAGTCAACCCTATTTGCTCCACATGTCGGAAATATGCAGACATCAAGTGTCCGGATTGCATTGGAGCGAACCTATTTTGCAAGGACTGTTGCACTGAGGCTCACAGCCGCTCTCCATTCCATAGACCACTCAGATGGTCTGGGGCACACTACACCCCAGTCACTCTGCAGTCTTTAGGGTTTGCTTTATTCCTTGGGCATGATGGTGGACCCTGTCCACTAACTGTTGAGGTATGCCGACATCCCATACATTAATATATATCAGTACTCACATCCACTCAGGGAATCAGAGCCATAGAGGCAGCACATATTAGCCTGGAAGAGTCGCCCTGGACGCCAACACACCCGTTCTGCTTCCCTACAATCCGTTCAAGAGAATCCAGAATTGCTGAAAGATATTGTGCAGCTTCCAACACCTCGGGATACACCCCAGCCAGAAGGCCCACATACAGCACCAGCACCATCGGATAGTCTGTACGATGTTCCAGATATGCCCATGGACTCCAGTGATAGTAACATGAACCGGAAACGCACAGCAGATTCGGGAAATCCGATCCTGACTGTCGTTGACCGGGGTGGCATATTTGAGATAGAAATGGTATTTTGTGTATGCTCGCACATGGATGACCAGGATGAGCAGCTACTTCAATGTGGAATGTTTCCGGCCACTTTCAAGAACATTCAGACCATATTTACATTTTCAGTGCTGGATGACTTTCTCAAGGATAACCTGGAATGCAAGACAACCGCCCAACAATACTATTCCAAGCTTCAAAGCATGACAAGTAAGATGTTTCCGAATCTTGTTCCAGTAGGTGATATCTTTGTGGCTACATTGGTCGTCGAATCTGATATATGTATGCAGAATCTTTACAGGCAACTCTTGAGGGCCTCACGTCAATGGCGTGACCTCAGGAATAGAATGGAGCAAGGGCTAGGTCATCAACCGGAAGGTGATGCACCGGATGGATGCATGGCCATATTCTGCCCAGCATGCCCACAGCCCGGCATCAATCTCCCGAAGGACTGGAAGACGGCTTATGAACCGTATGTTGTCCACTATGTCTAGCCATATTAATAACATATCCCATTTAAGGGATGAGCTCATTCGGACATTTATCATGGATGGGAACTTCTCTGCAGAACACATGAAACATAGATCAGGGGAGAAGGATGTTTCCCTATCGGCTGGAATGGCCTTCATGGCAAATCCGGATGCTTACAAGGCTCACCTTCGGAGTGGAAAAGAACTGGCTCAGGTATGACACCCTCTTCATTGGATTCGCTTTACTGATTATTCAACAGCCTGGCACATGTAATACCTACCGGGCCATTGAACAGGCAAACTCTAGTAGGGCACACCTGGATATCACAGGCATTGGTGCGACTGCATGCTGCCATGGCTTTTTTGTTCCAACCTCTGTGGTGGACTTCCAGAAGGGAGAGAAGTATGTCTATCCATTTACATCCATCATGTCGGAAATGATTCATCTCCATTGATAGGCAGGTTAACATGGATTATAGCATATGCAAGGCCCTTTCCTATAACACGGATGACATTCCAGTGGCACTCGTAATGTATGATATCATGTGCCAATACAGGGTCCACTTCCAGGAGCGAGTGGAAGCCAGTCCTGAGCTATCCTTACCAAGCTCCATGGAACTGCGGATGGGTATTGGCCTGTTCCATATCCATGGCCACCAGGATTCCTGCCTGCCCCGCTTTTCACCCAGTTACATTCCTGGGGCAAAGCAAGTTGATGGAGAGATCATAGAAACCTTATGGGCCCCATTGAACAATATCTCCAGGAGCCTACGGGGGATGTCCCTGTATCATAGGCAAGAAGTTCTGGATGCTCATATGAACCACTCGAATTGGAAGAAATTGGTTCGGATGGGTATGTGGCACATTAGAGATGACTTTGTATGATGCTGAGATGACTCGGGTTTAACAGTTCCAACTCTTATCAAGAGGTGGAAACGCTTAGAACCTGGCTTGGATGCCAGTGCCAAGGCATACAAGGCTCTAAGTGACCATTTCAAACACAAGACTAGGCAATGGCTCATGGACGACATGGCCGCTCAAGAGGGCAGACAGGATAATCCTTCATCGATGGACATATATGATACCATCAAACGGAAAGGTATGGATATTATGAATGGCTGATATGCCAACGGCTGACATATGTTTGTAGCTCCATCCCGAGCATTCATCCAGGAACAGCTGATTGCTGAGGAAAGTGGTGATAATTCCATTCGTGGTCAAACAGCATGGATATCTTCTGGTTTCAAGATACAGGAAATGCAGTGAGTTGACATTCAGCATATATCACGGAACAGTAACTTATTGAATTCATTTAATACCCAGACTTGCCATTCGATATAAACTACGGATTGCTGGCTCACAAATCACATCGGAAGACTCTCAAATATTTGAAAACAAGCGGATCCGCTTGCAAAAGCTCATCGATATGTTTGAGCACCAGGCAGACGGATTCCTTCTCCATCACGAGCCAATGGATGACACACCACTGCCATCACTTCGTACCTATGCCGAATATGACCATGTGGATGATGTGGACGACTCTGGGATCCCAGCCCCCATATTGAATCGCTCTGACACCTCACAGGAAACTGGATCTAATGCTGAAGAGATTCCTATTATTCTGCCATCCACGCTTGGATGGGAATGGTGCATCCGACATGGTGCCAAGTCACTTGCTATTAAGGAAGCAAAGTTGCGGTATGCCCAAGCAACTGATGCTGTCCACAAGATTCGCCTTGCCTTGGGATTCAAGTCTGCACTCTTCCGGACCCAAGTCCGACCAGCACGATCACAGCAAACCAAGACCCGCGCATGGACAGCAGTTGAGAGTGTTGAGACTATGGTGCATGAGCACGCCCGGACGTACAGTATGGCTCGGGATGCCTTTCTCAAGATAAAGCAGGCATATAAAGATTTACCAGAGCTACCTTCACTTAAACAGACAGACCTCTGTGTTAATACGGCCATCCTTGGTTCAACACAGGTAGGACAGCGAAATAAGCAGCTCTCATGGGTTTGGAGCTTCGGAATATCTGCCAAACAGGACGGTACATGGATGGATGAATGTAAGTAATCTTTGTTGTATGCGCATATGGTGAATGCTCATAGACGGGATTACTGGTTAGTTAACCGGGTGCATTGGCTCCGAGCGAAGGCACAGCTTGAAAGATGGAAGGAAGAGGAGAAGAGCATAAAGAACGAGGCAATCTGGGTGCCAGCCTATTTCGGTGCAAAGGCAGAGTGTTGGAAGAAGTGGATGGGCATGGCTGCACAGTCAAAGTTGCCAGGGCATGAGGCATATGCATCATATCAGGCATATGTATGGGAAGAGTTATTGAGGAGTTCGACTAAAGCACTTACACAGATCACATCTGCTTCTATGCAGGATTGCTAGGTGGTATACGATCACATACATATTCCGAACGGACGAATATAAATATGACATCCCTTCTGTACGGATACATCCATGTGTGTTAACCCGTCTGAACGGACGAATATAAGTATAACATCCCTTCCGTACGGACGAATCTATGTGTGTTAACCCGTCCGAACGGACGAGTATAAGTGTGACATCCCTTCTGTACGGACGAATCTATGTGTGTCAACCCGTCCGTACGGATGACGATCAATATGACATCCCTTCCGTACGAATACATCCATGTGTGTTAACTCGTCTGAACGGACGAATATAAGTATAACATCCCTTCCGTACGGACGAATCTATGTGTGTTGACCCGTCCGTCCGGACGAATGTACGTGTGACATCCTTTCCGTACGGACGAATATATGTGTGTCAACCCGTCCGTACGGATGAATATCAATATGACATACCTTCCGTACGGATACACCCATGTGTGTTAACCCGTCCGAACGGACGAATATAATTATAACATCCCTTCCGTACGGACGAATCTATGTGTGTTAACCCGTCCGAACGGACGAATGTACGTGTGACATCCTTTCCGTACGGACGAATCTATGTGTGTTAACCCGTCCGTACGGATGACGATCAATATGACATCCCTTCCGTACGGATACATCTATGTGTGTTAACCCATCCGAACGGACGAATATACGTGTGACATCCCTTCCGTACGGACGAATCTATGTGTGTCAACCTGTCCGTACGGATGAATATCAATATGACATCCCTTCCGTACGGATACATCCATGTGTGTTAACCCGTCTGAACGGACGAATATAATTATAACATCCCTTCCGTACGGACGAATCTATGTGTGTTAACCCGTCCGAAAGGACAAATACATGTATGGTGACCCGTCCGTACGGTTGAATATAACTATGACTTCCCTTCCGTACGGACGAATCCATGTATGTCATCCCTTCCATATGAACAAATCTAACTGTGACTTCCCTTCCATATGGACGAATCCATGTATGATATTCTTTCCATACAGATGTACTCATATGTGTCAACCCCTTTGTACCATCTGTATGGGGTGTGGGTCATGTTATTTATGTCTGCCCTTCCGGAATAGTCGATGTCACACGTGTTGCTCATCTGTCCATACAGATGGCATTATTTGTACCAATCCATCCGTTCGGACGAGGTTGTAGATTCTGTGCCCGTCATATAATGCAGAATGCATGTGTTCCGTTTCTTTAGAATGCAGAAAACTCATTGTTTTTTCAGGAAGTTTGGGAAGGAACTGAATCCGGAGGATACGCCCTTTCCGAACCGATGTCGGCTGACCCATGAAATGTGCAAGAATCTCCCGTGTCAGCCGATGTCGGTTGACCCATGACACATCCAAGATTCTACCCGTCGGTTGACCCATGAAATATGGAAGTCACTCCAGACCATTATGTGCGTCTTCACTGTCTCGGTCTGAGTCCGAGTTGGGATCATTGTTGTGACCGCGGCAACGGCGTTTCAACGTCGGAAGTTCACTGCAATATGATTCATTGTCAGTCCCGAGACAATGACGGAGGCTCACTTGGTTAGGTACTTGAGGGTCTCTTTGACCCAGGCGGACTCTCGATTGCGAAACAACTTGATGATGTTCTTGAAGAACTTTTGGTATTGGAACGAGCTCTGGGAAATATCGCCCCAATTCCGGATGTCGGAGAGCGCATAATGAGTCTAGAAGTTATATTGGGTGTGAGTTTACTATTCATGGTGAGCGAGAGCGACAATACCTGGACAGAAATATATGCGACCATCTCAGGGGATACTTGCGTCATCCCGTTGAGCTCCGAGTTGGATGCGCGCGCAGCGGTTCGATGCCCTGTGAAGGCGGACGAGGGACCGGTGTAAACTGACCAAAGAGCCTTGTAACAATGTATCACCGTGACTGCCAGTTGAACCTATTGTAATGAAACGACAATGGCGCACCCGTATAAAGATGTGCCCGCGAAAGAGACCCTTTGCACGGTCTCCGGGGTCATATTTGATGTCGTGGGGGTAAAGGAAGCACGGGTAATCGCCGGTCTTGATCCTCAGAGTCCCACTTTGTATGCTGTTACGAAACCCTCTGTAAACACATATTAGTTGCCGAAATGAATGGTTGTTGAATGAAGCGTGTACATGGGGTCGAGGTCAAACTGAGTACGCAGCTTGAGGGGGCACAACGCAGCAGCTGTTGCATTGTGGTTCCATCCCCGCCTGGACTTGTCACTGGGCGATAATGATGGAATGGGGGCGGTAGTGATGTCGAAGGGGATGTAAGTAAGGACACGCTCGACCAAGCGATTGGTATCGCTTGCCCGAGCATCAGACATGAGCTCAGCCATCTACAAAGGAGGTGAGTGTATTGTGTACGCAGTTTTAGTAGCGCATATACATACCATGGCGCAAAAGTCGTGGTACGCTTCCAAATCCTCGCGACTTGCGATGGTCATGGTAAACTCACGGAGATCTCGATGAAGCCCCATGATCTCATCGAATATTTCGATGTCCTTGTCCGTAATATAGGATATAATGAATAAGTTTGGTCCGAAAACATTGTCAATAATGCTTACGGGTTCTCGCCAAGACCTGCCCATAGGATAGTCTTGATGTTGACAAATGGTCCCTTCAACCGTGTTATCCAGCGTGCCTTCGCTCTGAAGTCATGGAGGAGCTCAGCACTCAAGCCGATCCTATCAGTGACAGTCGGTGCATCATGGCGAAAATTGGGGCTTACGTTGGATCATCCTGATCACCAGAATCCCCAAGACGTTTAATGAGTTGAGTCATAACAGACAAACGTGTCGGGCCACGGGGCATGGTGACGGTAGATATGAAGATGGTGTGAAGACGAAAAAATGGCTCCAAATGGCTCCACACACGAAGCCATCCGGGTATATCCGTATTGGTCACATGACAGATACTTTGTGAGATGTGCTAAGTCGCACCCTTGGTCGTACCCTACCACGACGTTGCTTTCCTCGAATACATTATTTCAGATTTCCTATGCCAACCCACAAGTGTGTTGGGGTGGAATGCGGTCAGACATTCGCTACATCGCGTGGACTGTCTGGACATATGGCCCGATGTCCCAAGTACAAGGGAGGACTCAAGCACCGTCTTGCCAATTACAAGAATACCCTGGTACCGGACAGTGAAAGTCCCACTCAGACACCCCTTGGCCCAGGCCAGACAAGTGTTGCTGGAAGTGCAGGAGGCGTGGCTCTGACAGAAGAAGCTACTCACTCCGAGTCTGGGGGTCCTGCTATGGACCAAGTCGATGCGGTACGTGTACATGATCTCCCGATGACCACTGGCACATGTCTGACACAATATTCAGTATGAGACGCCACCCTCGCCCTCACTCCGTCCATCCGGTTTGCCTCGCCGCAAGTCACGACTGCCTGCGCGCTACCGCGATGTCCTTCCCCCTCCTGCTCCTGCAGTAATCCCCTCCATCGCTGACGGGTTTCTGGGCCATCATAACACCCGCTCTACTGGTATTACCTCTGGCTTATCTCCTTCTGTCGTGTACACCTCGCCGACAAATAGCTATGGGATATATCGGGTATATAAACACGGCGCACCTTCCTACACACCGGACGACGACTTCAATCTTGACAGTGTCGCAGACAACCCCAACTTCGCACGCACATCTTCTGGCATACGTACTGCACCTTCCCCGGTCCTGTTCGATACCGATCATGTCTTTGGGTCTTCTCATAGCTCTACCAATCCAGTCTCTTCTCAGCGCTTTGAAAATCCGTCGATCTTTCGACTCATGCTGTGGTACCACAATAGCTCGCTGACGAAGTCCTTAAATGACCTTAATGTCCTGGTTCAGAACGTCATGCGCGCGCCGGACTTCCAAGTTCAACACTTCGACAACTTTGATGCAGTCAAAGCCGATGAGAAGCTCTTCGAACAGGGAGACACCTCTGAGACCCCACTAAACCATGGGTGGTATGAGACCACAGTACCCATTTCTCTCGCGTGTGACAAGGTGACTCACAAATCCGAGAGAGATGCCCCTATCCTGAGCGTTACTGGCCTTTATCACCGGAAGCCCCTTGAGGTAATCAGGGCCGCCCTTCAGGAATCAAACGCGCAACAATTTCACATTGCCCCATTCGAGGAATACTGGGTACCTCACTCAGACGGCCCACCTGAGCGTATCTATTCAGAGCTTTACAACTCAAACGCGTACATCAAAGAGCACGGAATCATTCACGCGCAAGCCCATGAAGACCCTCTCGAAGCTGTAATTGTATCACTGATGCTCTGGTCTGACTCAACGCACCTCACAAGTTTCGGGAGCGCGTCGCTGTGGCCTATATACCTATATATTGGCAATCAATCGAAGTACGAAAGAGCCAAACCCTCCACCTTTTCAGCTCATCATCTGGCGTACATCCCCGAGGTAAATACAGTACTGATGTCTCGATTATCCTTTCAACTAACGCTATTCCACTTCAAGCTTGATGACTCTGTTCAAGACAAGTATATCGGGATCTTTGGCAAAGCTGCAACCTCGGATATGCTCACACACCTCCGACGCGAGCTCATGCAATCCATCTGGGCAGTCATCCTGGACGACGAGTTCATGGATGCTTATGCCCATGGTGTTCCCTTTGACTTCCAGGATGGAATCCAGAGACGCGTCTATCCTCGAATATTCACATACTCAGCTGACTACCCCGAGAAGTACGTGACCCACATTCGTGACATTCCTTCCTAATACATTACCCAGAATCCTACTCGCCTGTATCAAGCAACTTGGAAAATATCCATGCCCGCGATGTGTTATCGATATGGCTCAAACCGGTGAACTGGGCACCAAGGTGGACATCAAGCGCCGCAAACGACTTGCGCGTATAGACAACCACCCTCGCAGGCAACTCATTGAGAGAGCCCGACGCAAGATTTACGTGAAAGGTGTGTCTGTCAGCTCCGTAATTATCTCAAACATCCTTGGAAAGGGCTCGTTGACACCGACACGAGTAAGTAAATCACATTGGATCTATTCTAATGCCCTTCTCATCCGACATCAGAACACATTCTCTCGCCTCATTGGTCCACATGGGGCTGACTTCTACTCTTTGTTCGTCGTCGATTTACTGCACGAATTCGAATTGGGAGTGTGGCGAGCAACTTTCATCCACATGCTTCGAATTCTTTACGCTCAAGGTGGCGATGCCATCCCGGAATTAAATCAGCGGTACGACCACTCAGCGTGACAACATCCCGGTAGTTCTCACCTATAGTCTAGGTATCGGGAAATGCCAACTTTTGGGCGTGCGGTTATACGTAAATTCGGAAACAATGCCTCTGCGATGAAGAACCTAGCTGCGCGGGATTTTGAAGACCTTCTCCAGGTATGGTATACTGTTTACAACTCATAGATCGTTTCGTAATCTCTTCAGTGTGCCATCCCTGCATTTGACGGGCTTCTCGACGACAAGAACAACGAAGTCATACTCAATCTCTTATTCGAACTCGCAACATGGCACGCGCTGGCAAAGTTGCGTCTCCACACTGAATCCACAGTCTGTGAACTCGAATCGTCGACCACTCGCCTCGGAAGAATTCTTCGCAAGTTTGCCAGGTCTACTTGCGAAGAATTTATTACGTTTGACCTACCATCTGAGGAAGCGGCACGAGGCCGTCGCAAGGCAGCAAGGGCAACAAAGAATCCCACCGGGTCAACCCCTCAAACGACTTCAAAGGGAAAGCAGAAGGCCAAGCCGCGTAAGCCCCGCAAGTTCAATATGTGCACGTACAAGATGCATGCCTTGGGCGACTATGCAAGATGTATTCGCCTCTTCGGGGCATCCGACGGATACAGCACACAGACGGTATGTATTTCTGTAAAACAAATCCTTTTCTCATCCCACGGGCCCGACAGGGCGAGCTTGAACACAGAAGATGCAAGCGCTTTTACCCCCGAGTCCACAAGGGCAAAAGACACTACAAACGTGGGATCGCAAAGCACGTTCACCGGGAACATGCGATGCATAACATAGGCAAGGAACTGAACATCGACATGAGCAGACCAGCGAAGAGGCGCAAGTTATCAACATCAGATGGGCAACTTGAAACCGGCGTTGCGCACAAAGGACTGCCACAAGCCCCTCCCCAACAACGCTACCAACTTCCCAAACGGTCTCGCCACGTAGTCATGTTGGATGTCTTCCTGCGTGAAAATCGTAGAGACCCTGCTGTAAAGGTATGTGTATCCCTACATAGGCCGCCTTTCATCATCTCATTCAAGTCGCTATACACCAGGATTTCCTCCCGCGACTGCGGGATCATCTACTTGCACGCATTTTACATCGTGAATACGACGGCGACGACACTCCCTTCTCTGATGCGCAACGAGCAGAGGTTCAATTCCGTGGATGTAAGCTCTACCGGCACAAAGTTCTCCGCATCAATTACACCACTTATGATCTGCGTCGTGAGCAAGATTCCATCAACCCACGAACCCAGCCCAACATCATGGTCCTTCGCCCAGATGGACCTGACCCTCACCCGTATTGGTATGCCCGGATAATCGGGATATTCCATGTCGTGGTCGACCATCCGAACCTATCTGACAGCACACGCATGAACTTCCTGTGGGTCCGCTGGTTTGGTTCTGACATCGACCAAATGCACGACTCTGGGTTCAAGGCTCGGCGACTGCACCGCATTGGGTTTGTAAAGGATACCAACGACCCCGACGCGTCGCCAGCGTTTGGCTTTGTTGATCCGTGCAATGTGATACGAGCAGTATATTTGCCTCCTGTTTATGAGGAGGGCAAGAGGACAGATCTCCTCAGCCGTTCCATGGCACGTCTACCATCCGAAAACGATGAAGACTTCTGTCTTTATTATGTCGATTTGTGAGTCAAGCTACAAAGTATACCGTGACCGCGTGACCGTGCATTGTACTGATGTATCTAATTGACAGTTTCGCTGATCGAGACCTATTTATGCGGTTTTTTGGGGGCGGCGTCGGTCATTCAACCACACGAGAAGCCTCCGCTTTCTTCCTGAACGACCGATACCCATCAACTTCATCAAGGACGCATCGACGCGACTCACTCCAACCTGACCAGGTACAATCACTGACAGAAAGCGAAGATGATGAAGATGGAGATGGAGACGGAGACGAACTTGAAGACAAAGATCGAAGTCCGGCGAGCGACAACGAGTCCAACTCAGTCAGGTCTGACTCGGAGACTTCGAACGGGTCCGAGAGAGCCGGGTCAGATGGGGAGAGTGACCGGGAGGACGATGAAGAACTGTCTGATGGCCACTGTGACCAGGAGAGTGACGACGACGACGACGACGACGACGACGAGGGACTGGGAAATGAACTCAGGGACTCCGATCTGGAGGGAGGGTGGGACAACGATGACGAGGTTGAGGCACTGGGCTTTGCGTCCTTCTAGTAGTACTAGTAGCACCGGTAGTTCTGACTCAGATTCAGTGTGTCCAGTCTAAAGATCCGTCATATATACCTCATTGAAGATGCTGCTGCTGCAGCGGGGTGTAACATGTGATCCACCCGACTTCAAGTTGTAGGTGCTACGTTAAACTCGGACACGCAATAGAGACCTATGCCATGAGATAGACGGACTGTGTATAGGATTTGATACCAATACACATTCAATGTAAACCCCATTATAATGGTTAATGGAATCGGTTGTGATGGATTTCGAACACATGTGTACGACTGGAATACTTTTGAATATTCTCATGAATAAGAATAATGCCAGTCATATATATTGCTTATATATGGGTCATATATACTAATAAAATGAAATATCATCTATTGCCACATTGGAAGGTATTATGCTGCACGGTCACTTTTACTGATGAGGTCAGTGCAAATCGGGGCAATGATCTGAGCAACTACGAGGTCACCGGCGGAGAAGAGAAAAAGAGACGCGATCACAGTGAGACTTGACGACACACCCCACTGCATGACTGCAAGGGGGGACAAAGCTAGGGTCAATAGATAATTCTCAGGCCTGGTTGTGGTGACAGAAGAAAGCCTTATAGTAAATGACCCGCCGAGAAATTCCCCGGCCCTGGCCTTTGGGTCACCGATGCCTGTCGGTCATTACATGCAATAAACCTCTTTTGACATGGAATGAATCAGTGAATTATTGTACACGGACGACAATCCGTGTGTTTTCCAAGTCTATACAGGGAAAACCTCCCCTGCTTATTGGCGATACTGGAGTGATAAATAAGTTATTTTGATACTGGAGATCCTGCTCTGATAATTTTGATCCTGGGCGAATAATTACAAGTACCTGCCCGATGTAGCGACGTGACTTGCAGAATGGTGGCTGTGAATCCTGATGGCATCATCGCCCATGGTCAGGAGTTCTGCTGCCCATGCTTGCGCCCATGTCCACTATGGTGGACCGTGGACCTATGGTTGGCTCAGTGTGAGGGCTCCAATAAGCAGCGAAACATACTTGGCGGCCGGGGCGGCGGGCCGCATCAGCATTCTGTTTGGAGACTGGTTGGCCTGGGCATACTGGAAGTACTGGCAATTTTGTGCCAGGTAGTGTCCAGAGCGCCAGATGTTGATTTTCTTGCCAGACCAATGCCAGACTCGACATTCCACCAGATGTCTTGCCAGGCGTCGTGTTTTTGCCAGACCTTTGACTTTTTTTTTCAGATAGAAGCAAAAACTAGGGGCCATTTCGACATGAACAAGTGGAAGACATGTAATGATAGTCTGCCCAATTGCCCGCGCCGCCCCCATTCCCGCGGTTCCCTCATTCCCGCGCCGCCCCCGCTGTCCCTACTGCCACCGCCACTGCCGCCGCTTTGTCACCGGCCACTTTGTCGTAGTCATCGCGGTGGTCGTCGTTGGAGTTGCAGCCGTGGTAGTGGTCGTGGTGCTATTGCGCGGCCGTCATTGCGCCGTTGTGCTGTCATCGCGCGGCTGACTTGCGCTGTCGTCGCGCATCGTTGCACCGTCATCACGTCGCGCCATCAATCGTCGTTATGGCAGTGGTCGTCATGCGGGTCGTGTTTTAACACACCCCGCCAAGGCTGCGTCATCGAGTGGGACTCCCAGGCAGTGGTGGTGGTGTTGGTGTTGCAGTGCGAGGCCACGTGCGGCAGTGGCGTCGGTGCAATGACTTAGAAAAAAAAGTGTTGGGCGCAGGCTGAATCTGGGGCGTGGGAAAGTGTGCCTCGTTCACAAGTGGTGCGTTTTTTTGTTTTTGTTTTTGTTTCCTCTACGGTATTCTTTCAACGGTCCTCTTCCAGGTGTCACAACCATTGTCGTTGCACGCGGACCACCCCCCACTTCAGGGACGACTATCGTGGGCACGCAATCCGCCACGACGCCACGGCCCCTACGCCCTCGCCGCAACTGACGACGCTGGACTTTGGCCCAGTACAGTACATCAAGATACGTTTTTTTTTTCGTTTCGTTTCGTTTCTTTTCGTTTCGCTCATCGCTGTTGCAGATCCCTCCATTCTCGCAAGTCCCCCTGCTGCCTCTGCCACCGCTTGCAGCACGCAAACCGTGGCCACGACGCCACGGCCCCACCCCCCCGCCGCCACTGACGACGCATGGCTTTGGCCCAGTACATCGAGATACTTTTTTTTTCGTCTTGTATCGTTTCACTTATCGCTGTTACAGGTCCCTCCATTCTCGCAAGTCCTCCTGCTGCCTCCGTCACCTCCGCCACCGCTTGCAGCAGGCAAGCCCGTGGCCACCTCCAACCCTTCGCGGCACTTGGCCCCGCCCAGATAAATTTGTCCCTTTTTGTTTTTTCCTTCTTTCTCATCTCGATTGATGCAGGAATCCCGCGAGCGGAACGACTTCGCCGCAGCCTCAGGCCACCACACCCGTACCTGCCGCCCCTCGACCACCTCGCCACCTCAACATGGTTACGACACCCTTCGACCCCACCGTCTCGACACGGTCGCCACCGCCACCTTGACCCCGCCATCACGACACGGCTACCACCGCCACTTCGACCCCTGCCGCTGCCTCGATACGGTCGCCGTTGATCTCGTTCCGACACGACACCAACGCCGCCCGCCTCGACCCCGCCGCACCGGCGCTATCTCGACATTGCCGCCATCGCCGCCCACCCCGACCCCACGTCAACGCCGCACCGGCACCGTCTCGACACGGTCGCCACCACCACGGGGTGGACAGCGACGACGACGACGACAGGGCGGGCAGTGACGATGACGATGGGTGGGCAGCGACGACAGGGCAGGCAGCGATGGTGACGGTGGTGCGGTGTGGCGATGGCAATGAAGGGCTGGGTAGGCAGCGGGACAGATAGGCAAGGCACTCATGTAACTAGCCACTCGTATAATCCATAATATATATATTCTATATCCTACAAACTGTGCGAATACTGGGTGAATCGGTATGTGGGGCTGGAAGTGGCCAGGAAAGAGCACTGGAAAGAGGCTGGAAAGGTGTCGGGAGCCAGTTGGGAGCCAGTCAGCCTGCCTGTTTAGGAGAGGCCCTCATGGCACCAGTACCCCGCACTGGTGTACTGGCATACTGGGTCCAGTACACCCAGTACATCTCCAGGTCTGTTGACAATATGCTGATGCGCCGCCGCCGCCGCCGTATAGACTTCAGAGATTTTGTTCGTGTTTCTTCACTTCTCACTCCTCCCACTGTTTTGCAGATGTTGAGAGCACTCAGGCTCCAAGCCAAGCTCCAAGCTTGACTCCAAGTCGCAAGCCGAGTCGTGTCGCCTTTGTTACCCCCTTTCTTCAAGTTCTTGCATGAATTCAGGCCAAACCGAGGGCATTTGCAACAAACCTTGATTCCGTTGTCAATTCACTCAGTCTCGCCACCTCGGACGGCGCTCGAGCCCCTCTTTGCATTTCTGTCTTATGCTCTTATACAAGCAGTCTGTTTTTTTAAATAGGATACCTGGGTCCCATGTCATTGCCACGTCAAGTCTTCTCACCAGAACGACCAGTCGCAAGAGATCTTCTTGGCCTTTTTTTGGCCATTCGCCTGTACCCGCGCAGACAATGGCGAAAAACTTTATTCAATTTCTGAAAAGGTCGGTCCGCTGAGTGCGTCTCCATTCACCCACGCTGACCTACGTTCGATGCGCCAGAGGGTCGATGAGCTCGTGGATGAGTGAACACCAGAGCCCTTAGGAGCCCCCGCTCATCCCAGCGGAGCAATCCAATCTCGCCTCGGTACCCGTAGTCTCTGGCGCAAATGGACCCAGGCCGATACTTGCCAACACGGGAAAGCAGGTCCCTAATCTTGCCAGCTGCAGCTTCAGGGCCTCGCTGGCAACGGAACTATCTAAGTACGCGCAATAGAGATCCTCCGAAAATATGGCCTGGTGTCGATAGCTGTGGCCCTCCTGGCACTATCGGTACGTCCGTGTGTTGTCAATACTCCCTTGCTGTGAGGAAAGATTTCAGTTTGCAGTCCAGATGTCCCTTAAGCGCGACATTGCAAACTTGCAAACTTTCTCGGAACTGAGTCCTCGATTCTCTACTCGCGGGGATTTTTGACAACACCTTGCGTGATCTCTACCTTTTTCAAAACGTGGCGACATCATTGTTGCCGACCGTAGTATTAATTTTGCTGTCCAGGAGGGCGTTCTATGGTTCGCTGGTTCGATCATAATGAACCGAAGAGCCTCTAAGGCGTCTCCTGAGCGTCGAAAAGAACATCGGAAACGTCGTGGACCTCTTACAAGATGATTCATTGTCATCGAGGGTATCTTCGAGAAGGGCGGGGCTATTCTTGATTTACCAAAACTTGTAAGTTGTGCGCGATCAGAGGCAGTACCGTCGCATTCTGGCTTGGTGAATAGATCGAGCCGAAACACAAGTGGAAGTACCGCCTTATTCTTGATGAGAACATCGCCTTCGGTACAGTGGGGCGAACTGGATGCGGGCCCAACTCGTCAAACGGTATCTGCGCGGGCTAGCTTATCGTTGTGGATCACCAGTGCATCAACAACACGTCCTTCTTCTTTTTCGCCGCAGTCTCGTTGCTCCTCGCAGTCTCTGCCTCGGAGGGTATTGGCATCTTGCGGAATACGCTATCGATCCTGAGCACGTTGTAGGAGAACGTGCGCGCGATCCGGGCGGTTCTTGACCGGGTCGAGGCCATCACGATCCCCTCGCATGCTGCCTTCCCGATCATTCACGTCCACCTACGTTCTGCGGCGACTCTTTCTGTATCCACATTCACATATCTGTGAGGCCGCCGAACCCTGCGACCTCTGCGCCGGGGGGTGCACCGTCCTTCGACATCCCAGGTGGGGAGCGCCTGATGCAGAACATCGTGGACGAGGCGCTCGCGCAGGGTGTGTGGGTCACGCGGCCGCGGCGGGCAGGAGCTCGTAGAGGTGCGCCTGAGCATCCGGCTCGCTGTCACGGCTGCGTTCTCGCGCAAGGAGTGCAAGCGCGCCGCTGGCATCATCAAGGCCGCCGTCGTGAAGGTGCTCACGAAGCGCAAATGAGTGTGTCTGCTACTGATCCGGGGCTCTCTCGTCATATTTTTGCCTTATTTTATCCCACGCTTTACGATTCACATCACCTACGCCCAAGTAGAACGCTATAGCATCTCTATCACAGTAATACAAGCATGCAGTATTAGTTAGGAAACATTGGATGTTTGTCGCCAAGTTGCGGTCAATGCACAGTGGCAAGTCGCGCTTCTCCGCATGGGGTAAACCGCCGGGCCACGGCACCATGTTCTAACAGGAGTTTCGTCATTTCATGTCGTATCTCATGTCGTCCTTTTGACGAGGCCACTTGGAATGGGGTCATGCCCCTCCGATCCTCCTCATCTACGTTTGCTCCATAACTAAGTAGCATTCGAGCCGCCTCGAGTAACCCCTTGGATGATGCTTCATGTAACGGAGTCGAGTGGTTGTTCTCACATGCATTTGCGTCCGCCCCATATTCCAATAGTCGCCGCACGATGTCAACCGTCTTTCCCTCCGGGTGATCACGATGGCCACGGAGTATGGTGTCGTGTAATGGAGTTTTGCCATCGTCAGCCCGCGAGTTGACGTCTGCGTTGTGTTCGAGTAGCACTTGAACAACCTCGAGGATCGCATCGGTTACTGCCGCGTGTAGCGGTGTCCGCCCGTCATTCTTCTGAGCATTTGGATCTGCGCCATGATTGAGTAGCCACCGCATAATGTCGACGCGTCCAGAGATCGTCGCATTGTATAGCGGAGTCTTATTAGATTTACCTTCTCGAAGATCCACGACCGCGCCGTGGTTGTGGAGTAAATTCGCGACACCGAAGTGTCGCTGGAACAAAGCCGCCTGAAGTGGGGATATGAGGCGACCACCACGCTGATTTACTTGTTCGGGATGCTTCATGACCAGACCTTCGGCCAGGTCATAAAATCCGCAGAATGCAGCATAATAAAGCGGGGACTCGGAACGAACACCCCGAAGCCCTTGCCGAAACCAGTCGGTCGAGAAAAAATACCAGGCCTGGTCCACGCTGTGCACCCGGATCCAAGCTGCGAAGTGGGGCTTGGAGCTGTCAAATAGGTCATCTATGCCATCCTGTACGCGTGATGAGACTTTCTCGAATCGTGCGTGGTCCACCCAGTGTTCGGCAGCGTATTTGACTAGAGGAAACCCTTTGATATCGACATGTTCGCCCAGACGGAGCAGTGTTCCCAGGCACGCCTGCGCCAGGATCGTATGCGCCGCATCGAGATCAATACGAAATTTGGAAACATCTTCATGTGACCGTGCGAGACGAGGTGACGTCAGGTATTCTTTCACCGAAAAGTGTGAGAATTGCACCACCTGCGAGCGCGAGTCGCTGCTAGGGACAATGGCGACCAAACTTGAACATGTTGAAAGTACAGCCTCCTCGTGGTTGTCCCACCGCCAGTCGTCCTTCAACTTTGGAATGCCTGAGCTCGACGCTTGGAAATCGAACGCCAGTAGTTCAGCGAGCTCCTCGACTCGAAGCGGTCGGACAGCGACCGCAAGGCACAGTAACAGACGACGGGCGTTGTCGTTTTGAGCCTTATTGATGCCCCTCAATATCCGCTCATATGTCTCGTCCAGGGTCTCAGGCAATTCGTCAAGGAATTGACGGAGGTTCGGTGGGAAGCAATGTTGCAGCGCGTCCAATTGGCAAAATACCCATCTGAACCTGTACAATAACATAAGAAAGGCCGTTAGCATAGAATAACTCGATGCTCTCACATCCCATCGGCTCTCTCTGTCAGCGTCTTGATCACCAAATTTCTATCATCCGCTCTCCATCTCCTCATTGCCGTACTCAGGGATGAGTTTACGACACTTTGAACGTAGTCGGCGATGTCCGATGTTTGTCCGGTTTGGTCATGTAGGGAAACCGAACGAAACGCCAGTGGCTCGAGGACAGCTCGGATGTCAACTTCTGGGCGACTCGTCGCGCAAATGTGAAGTCCTTGCAGGTCAAGGTCGACGAGTTCCTTCACCAGTTGGAGGACTTCATGACGAGGAGACGGGATTCCAGGAGAGTCGGGACATTCGTCGAGCGCATCCAGGACAATGAAAATTGGGCCGTGTCTCAGTAGTCTTAACATCTCCTTCAGGCATTCCTTCAAAGTATCGTCACCCGGCTGTCGAGTACCGTCTTCGTGTGTCTTGTAAACGTGGTGGAGGATATCACAGCAAGGACTAGAGCGAGTAGAAAGCTGGGATACGAGAGAAAGTAGCAGGTCGTGGCAGGTTTGCTTTTTGAGATCCTTGAAATCGAAGTAAAAGTAGGCCATGACAGCTGATCCGGCTTCGCATTCAGTCATTATGTCTTGAATGACGGAGGAACTGGCGAAGAATAAGTTCGGAAAGGAAAGCAAGCAAGGAACAACATACCAGATAACGCTTTTCCCAGAGCCCGCTACAAAAATCGGAGTCCGTCAGAAGGCGCGAGCCCGAAAAATGCCGACAGAAACTTACGCTTTCCGTGGATCCACAAGAGGGAGCCAGTGGACTTCCATTCAATGAAGACATTGCCTTGGAAGAGCCACACGGCGGTTCCCTTGTGTTGAGCCTTTCGTGCAATGTTGTGATTGGTGGACGGGTCCACGGGAGAGAGCCAGGCTCGTAGGAGCTGTCTTATTTGATTCCCTGTGAGCAGTTTTAGCGCGAGCAGCGAGTAACGACAACAGTAGATCACGAACACTTGACTTCGTCTACATTGTTTGCCGTCTGTTGCATGGCTAATTTTGCTTCCTTGCCGCCTGAAAGTAAACTTTTAGAGGGTACTATCGGTGACTTGCTGGACACGCACGCACCGTCAATGACTACTTGGACCTTTTCGTCAACGCATTGCACTCTGTCACCTATGTCTTCCACTTTGTCTCCCACGTCCTCTACTTTGTCATCAATGTCGTCTACTTTGCCACCGATATCTTCTACTTTGTCAGCCATGCTCTCCACTTTACTATCAACTACTCTCACGCCGTCACGGACGGCGTGTGTGACCTTCAGGACCTCTGCAAGCGCCATTCGGGCCTCCTCTTGCGTCAATCCGTCTAGCTTCTTGACCGCATCTTCCAGGTCAGCCCTTCCAGCCAATTTCTTCAGGAACTTTTCTACAACCCACATCAGTGGGGATTGAAAGACAGCAAATCGGAAACTAACTTGCAGATCCTCGCCTGAGCTCTTTCGTTGCAATCCCAAAGATCGTGATCACTTCCACCATTATCTCGACGATTATTTCTGTCATCGCCGCAGTCGGTGTCACCTCTGTATATGTTTCGAGTCGTTTGAAAAAGAATCCTATCCGTCCGAACAGCTCTGCTAGAGTATCTTTGCTAGCCGCAACATCCTTAGCAGCCTATAAAACCTTCAATATCAGAACGACCCGCCAAAAAAATAGATAGGATACTTGCTAAAAGGAGGACACCGACGCCTGCGAAGATCACGTTTGCCGGCGAAAATACCTACAAGATATATATCAGAGAGGCTCATATTAGCTCAAATGTTGATACTTACCAGACCAACGCCCTCCGAGACGGCGGCAGAAAACGCGTACAGGACATTCACAGTTGGGACCAACCACTTTGTCAATCTCCCATCGCCACTGTGAGCTTGGTCGAATTCTCTAACTTGGTCTTGTAGCACGGTAAGGATGGCGCTGGTTGAGTCGCATGATCGTAACTGGGAGGCGAGCGGATGTGCGATAATGTCCTTCCCGGTCTGCTTTTGGTACAATTTCAGTGCAGCATTGAAAATGGCTTGGAAGCGCGAGGAAGCTGCGTCCGTGGAAGGGGTCTGGGGCATGGGGAATGTGGAGACTGGGGAATCGAGGTTGATGTGAGGGGGTGAACACTGGGCGGATGGACAACAACGCCTGGTAGTTAAGTCTCTGAACAAGGCGTCGGCGAGTGCCGATGCTACGTGAACGTACGTGAACGCATGTGAGCGATAGACGCCTCGGGGTGACGTCCCGTTCGGCAGCACTGAATGTCAAAGAGTGCCGGGTGGTAGTATAAGGATCGATTCCCAGGCGTTACTGTAACTTGAAGTTACTGTATTCGTGACCAGATTTGCGGCAGCAGCACGTGTTGATGACGCCTTGGCGCCTTGGTTTGCGCAAAACCAGCCATCGGCAACATGCGCAGTCTCCAGCGACTGGCCAAGCTTGCAGTAGTAGTACCCACTGGCCAGCCGTACTACAGCGGTCCTTGACTCTGTTGTAGAACCCAAGAGTCAAAGAACGATTTGTACCTGAGCGTTGGGTGGCACGGTTGTGTTGGGCGAGAGCAAGATCTGACTCCGACTCATGCTTACCTTGCGTCCACTCCGACCATGACTACTACGATCGACAACTCAGCGCTCCGCGCTCAGCCTCCGCGCTCGAGGCGCTCTTCCCATTTTTGTCCTATGCTCTTATACAGGTAGAGTCTGTCTATGTTTTATAAAATACCTGGGTCTCATGTCATTGCTCGCTGTTCCGAGACTTCCCAGTCCCCGTCGCACAGTAATCGAAATCTTCTTGGCCCTCTTCGCCATTCGCACCCTCCTTCAATCCCATACTCCGCCCCCGACAACGGCGAAAAGCACTTTATTCAGTTTTCGGAAAAGGTCGGTCCGCTGAGTTTCTTCGATGGCCCACCCTGACCCAGGTTTGACGCGACAGGACTCGGAGGACGGCGAACTCGTGGATGAATGGACACCAGAGCCCGCCCCTGGAAGGAAACAAAACTATCAAAGTGCGCGATAGAGACCCTCTGGAGATATGGTGTCGGTAGCTGTGGCCCTCCTGGATTCTACGGTACTATTGGTGCGTCCGTGCGCTGTCAATGCGCCTTCGCTGTGATGAACGGCTTCTATTTGCAGATGTGCACATGGATCCCGCCTTTACAAAGCCTGGCGACATCATTGTTCCTAATCGAGGCATCAATTTTCGCTATACTGAAGGGCTTGCAATTTTGCGTTCTACGGTTCGATCATAATGACCTCAAGACCCTCGAAGACGGCGTGCTCCTGAGCGTCGAAACAGAACGTCGGAAACGCCGCGGACCTCTTACGAGATGATTCGTTTGTCACCGAGAAAAATCTTCGCGAAGGACAGCGCCATGGTCGATCTACCAAAATTAGTAAGTTGTGCGCAGTCATACAATGAGCTCACATTCTGACCTCATTAATAGATCGAGCCGAGACACACAATTGCAAGTATCGTCTCATTCTCGATAAAGTCATCCCCTTTGGCACAGCGGGACGAACCGGACGCGGGCCTTCCGGAACTTTATAACGTCCCCGTATGCGTATCTTTTGTTTCGCTATGTCGTCTGTTGGCTCAACTCAGCCGCAGAGGCCACGCAAATAGACATGATCGTCGGATTAGTCGCCAATGGGCCCAACGTATCGGGCGGTTTCTGCGCGGGCTCGCATATCGTCGTGGACCACCAGCGCATCAACGGCACGACCTTCGTCTTTTCCGTCGCGGTCCCGGCGCTCCTCGTGGTCTCCGTCTCGGAGGGGATCAACATCCTGCGAAACACGCCATCTGTCTTTGGCAGCCGCAGGAGAATGTGCCCGTGATTTGGGCCTGCAAAGATCACTTTTGCAGGCGAAAATACCTAGAAAACATAGATCAGAAAGGTTTCCATTAGCTCGATGTTGAGACTTACCAGACTGGCGCCTTCAGAGACGGCGGCTGAAAACGCGTACAGGACGTTTATAGTTGGGATCAGCCGCTTTGTCAATCCCTCATCGCCACTGTGAGCTTGGTCGAATTCCCGAACTTGGTCTTGAAGCAACGCAAGGATGGCGCTGGTTAAGTCGCATGATTGCAACTGGGGGGCCAGTGGGTGTGCGAGAAGGTCCTTCTTGGTCTGCTTTTGATACGATTTCAGGGCAGCTTGGAAAATGGCTTGGAAGCGTGAGGAAGCTGCAGCCGTGGTCGGTATCTGGGACATGACAGGAGTGTCGACTGTGGAAGAAGTTGCCATATGGGGAGGACGATCCGCCTACAGGTGAGGACGGGAACGAGGAACGCTGTACAGTACTATAACACCGCCTCACACCGCCTCACTGGCATGGCCAGGCACATCGGCGACTGCCGATGCAAACGTGGGCCGTAGATGAACGATAGGCGCGAAGATAGACGCGCAGAGACTGGGATGCCGTCCTTGATGCTGTCAGGGCTGCCAGCAGTCGCAGAGATGTGGAAGACCCATTGTGCCTCTAACTCGACGGTTCACTTCGGAACACAGGTGTCGAGACTCGGAATGGAAACTGCTACCCACGCTCGGGCGGCAAACGCCTGTGCGGTTGGTGGATGAGCCACCGGCAAACATGACTTACATGAGAAGCCCACACCACCTGGCCAAGCTTGCGGAACTACTGACTCTGTTCTCGAACTCAACGATCACAAAACGTAAACCCTATACCTTCATTATCTACCAACCCACTTGTATTATACCGACATTCTCACTCTCCCATGGCCTAACGGCCCAACGCGCAACATCCCAGACCTGACGGGTGAATTCATTATGGTCACGGGAGCAAAGTAAGCATTCTGAGTCTTTCACGTATCACGCATGTACAGTACTGGGATTCCTACCGACCTGGGCACACACTCGGACCGTGACATCGGCTTCCGCGCAGCAAAGCAGCTCCACGCGTGCACGCGGCAATCGCGTCGATTGAGGGGGAGGTAGGAGCCAAGCCTGTGCAGAGTGGGCTGTGGTTTCTGCAGCTCGACCTGGCGTCTCTGCGCGCGGATGAGGTTGCTGCGGAGGAGTTTGCACCACGGCGCGAAGAGAGGCCCGACGTTTTCCCCGCTCCTCCCACTCTCCCTCAGGATATTTGGACGTGTGTGTTCGAACGCAAGTCAATAGTGCCGGGATGTTGTAGGACGACTATGTCGTGACGATGGACAGACTCGAGTAGATGGTTGTAAGTCAAGTAGGTCCCCTTCATTCCTGTCTGCGTGGTCGCGCCCGTACTGTGGACGGGTCTGATAGTAGTTGACTAGCCATGTCGCTTTGTCCGTGCTCACGCAGGCGCTACTCCCATTTCCCAAGACCAAGCCGGAAAGCGACGTTCGCATAGTGGTGGCGCGCACATCCACTCTCTTTGATTTTCTCAGCGACTGTCCTTCAAGTTCATCACCTCATCATTGCATCAACCTCCTCAGCGGGGCTACTTTTGGTTTCATCTAGCAACCATACAAAGACTTCTGATATTAATGTATTTCTACGTGACGGTAACTGAAACGCGAATGCGTAAGCTACGACTGAGCGACAGTACTATGTTCTAACAGCAGTTTCGCCATTTCATCATATCCTTCTTCCGAAGCGACTTGGAATGGGGTCTTGCCCTCCCCATCCTTCTCATCCACGTTCGCTCCGTGACTGAGTAGCACTCGAGCAACCCCAAGTAACCCCTTGGACGAAGCTTGATGTAACGGAGTCGAGTGGGTGTGGTCACATGCATTTGGGTCCGCCCCATGTTCCAGTAGTCGCTGCACGATGTCGATAGACTTTTCCTCCGGATAATGATATGGGAAATACAAGGGTTGGTACAACGGAGTTTCGCCTTTGTCGCTCCGAGGATTGACGTCTGCGTTGTGTTCGAGTAGTACTTGAATAGCATCGATTTGCATCCTGATTGCTGCTATGTGCAGCGGTGTTCGGTGGCTACTGTCCCAAGCGTTTGCATCTGCGCCATGATTGAGTAGCCACCGCATGATGTCGACGCTTCCGTAGATCGACGCAATGTATAGCGGAGTCCTGTTATATTCACCTCGGACATCTACCACCGCACTGTGCTTGCGAAGTAAATTCGCGACAGCGAAGTGTCTCTTGTACAAAGCTGCTGGAAGCGGAGCTAGGAGGCGGCCACCATCTGCATTCACTTGTTCGGGATGCATCATGATCAGACGTTCTGCCAGGTCAGGAAGTCCACAGAATGCGGCATAGTAAAGCGGGGAACCGACGCCCAGTGTCTGCACGTGCGAGAAATAGTTCCAGCGTTCGTCCACGTCGTGTACCCGAAGCCACGCTGCGAAATGTGGTCTGGAGCTGTCAAATAGATCATCCATGCCATCCTGTACGCGTGATGACACTTTCTCGAGTCGTGCATGGTCCACCCAGTGTCGAGCGGCGTATTCGACCAGAGGAAACGCTTTGGCATCAGCGTCTCCGTCCAGCCGAAGAAGAGTTCCGAGGCACGCCTGCGCCAGGATCGTATGCGCCCCGTCCAGTTCAATATGAAACCGCGAAGCGTCGCCTTGTGACTGTGCTAGACGAGGTGACGTGAGGTATTCTTTCACCGAAAAGTGGGAAAATTGCACCACCCGGAAACGACCGCTGCCGACGATGGTGACCAAACTTGAACATGTCGAAAGTACAGCCTCCTCTTGATCATCCCACCGCCAGTCATCCTTCAACTTCGGGGTCCCTCCAAAGCTCGACCCTTGAAAATCGAACGCCAGTAGTTCAGCGAGCTCCTCAACCCGAAGCGGCCGGACAGCCACAGCAAGGCACTGTAACAGACGGTGGGCATTATCCTTTTGAGCCTTATTGATGCCCTTCAATATCCGCTCGTACGTCTCGTCCAGGGACTCAGGCAATTCGTTGAGAAACTGACGGAGGTTTGGTGGGAAGGAATGTTGCAGCGCGTCCAACTGGCAAAATACCCATCTGAACCTGTACAACACGTAAGAACTTGAAACATTGTTAGCATAGAACAAGCTGATGCTCTCACATCCCATCGGCTCGTTCTGTCAGCGTCTTGATTACCAGATTTCTATCATCCGCTCTCCATCTTCTCATCGCCGTACTCAGGGACGAGTTTACGACACTTTGAACGTAGTCGGCGATGTCCGATGTCTGTCCACTTTGGTCATGTAGGGAAACCGAACGAAACGCCAGCGGGTCGAGGACAGCTCGGATGTCAACTTCTGGGCGACTGGTCGCGCAAATGTGAAGTTCTTGCAGGTCAAGGCCGACGAGTTCCTTCACCAGTTGGAGGACTTCATGACGGGGAGACGGGATCCCAGGAGAGTCTGGACATTCGTCGAGCGCATCCAGGATAATGAAAGTCGGGCCCTGTCCTTGCAGTCTTAGCATCTCTTTCAGGCATTCCTTCAAAGTGTCGTCACCCGGCTGTCGAGTGCCATCTTCGTGTGTCTTGTATACGCTGTGGAGGATGTCACAGCAAGGACTAGAGCGAGTAGAAAGCTGGGACACGAGAGAAAGTAATAGGTCGTGATAGGTTTGCTTTTTGAGATCCCGGAAATCGAAGTAAAAGTAGGCCATGATAGCTGATTCGGCTTCGCATACAGTCATTATGTCTTGAATGACGGAAGAACTGGGGGAAGATAAGTTCGGAAAGGAAAACAGGCAAGGATCAACATACCAGATAACGCTCTTCCCAGAGCCCGCTACGAAAGCCGGAGTCTGTAAGAAAGCGCGAACGTAAAAAAGCTGAGAAAATCGCACGTTTTCCGTGGATCCACAAGAGGGAGCCAGTGGACTTCCATTCGACGAAGATACTGCCTTGGAAGAACCACACGGCGGTTCCCTTGTGTTGAGCCTTTCGTGCAATGTTGTGATTTGTGGACGGATCTGCGGGAGAGAGCCAGGCTCGTAGGAGCTGTTTTACCTGATTCCCTGTGAACAGGTGTAAGCACGAGCCACGGCGACGCCGGGATGTCACGAACATTTCACTTCACCTAGGTTGTTTGCTGTCTGCTGGGCAATCAATTTTGCTTCCTCGCCGTCTGCAAGTAAAAACGTTAGGAAGTATCGATTACTGGCTGGACAGACATTGCGCACCGTCAATGACTACTTGGACCTTTTCATCAACAGATTGCACTCTGTCGGCTATATCTTCCGCTTTGTCGCCTACGTCGGCTACTTTGTCACCCACGTCGTCTACCTTGTCGTTCATGACGTCTACTTTACCGTCGACTACTTTTACGCCGTCGTGGACAATGTGTGTGATCTTCAGGACCTCTGCAAGCGCCATTCGAGCCTCTTCTTGCGTCAATCTGTCCAGCTTCTTGACCGCATCCTCCAGATCAGCCCTTCCAGCTAATTTCTTTAGGAACTTTTCTACGCGTACTTTAGTGGGGATCGAAAAGAAGACAACTAATCGGAAACTCACTTGCTGATCCCCGCCTCAGCTCTTTCGTTGCAATTCCAAAGATCGTAATCACTTCCACCATTATCTCGATGATTATTTCTGTCATCGCCGCAGTCGGTGTCACCTCTGTATAAGTTTCGAGTCGTTTGAAAAAGAACCCTATGCGTTCGAAGAGCTCGGCGAGAGCATCTTTGCTCGCTGCAACATCCTTGGCAGCCTATAAGGCCTTCAAAATCAGAACGATCCGCCCAAAGATTAGATAAGGCACTTGCTAAAAGGAAGATCCCGATGCCCGCAAAGATTACTTTCGCAGGCGAAAATACCTACAAAATATATATCAGAGGCTTACATTACAGTAGCTCGTGTTGAGACTCACTAGACTGACGCCCTCGGAGACGGCGGCAGAAAACCCGTACAAGACGTTCACGGTTGGGATCAACCACTTTGTCAGCCTCTCATCGCCGCTGTGAGCTTGGTCGAATTCCCGAACTTGCTCTTGAAGGACGGCAAGGATGGCGCTGGTGGAGTCGCACGATTGTAGCTGGGAGGCAAGTGGATGTGCGATAAGGTCTTTCTTTGTCTGCTTTTGATGAGATTTCAAGGCAGTATTGAAAATGTTTTGGAAGCGTGAGGAAGCCGCGGCTACGGAAGTCGTCTGGGACATGTGAAAAGTGGTGGCTGTGGAGGAATCGAGGATGATCTGCGTATAAGTGAGGGTGGGAAGACTGGCCCGACTGGGCGGATGGCGTACACCGCCTAGTCAAGCTAGTCAAGCTTCACCATGAGGCGCGGCGAGCGCCAATGCGTGCGCGTGAACGATGGACACCTCGGGGTTTGCGAATGAGATTGTAATATCGAGAGGGCGAGCGCAAACGCATGCGGGGCGCTTCGTTCCTCATAGAATAACTTGTCCTCGGTAGTTTGGAAACTGTTTGGAATCGCGTACACATCAGCAAAAACTTGGAAATTTTTTATTGGCTTATCAAATTGAAAATCGCTTATGTGGATTATAGTGGCATTTAGTCGCATTTAATTCTCTGATATTATTATAACGAAATGGTAACTGCTTGCAACCCAAGAAACAAGCGCTTATGATTTTGAGGTTGAACACAATTACCTTGAAAGCACTTATAACTTCCAGGTAATTCTGATGGCTCTGGTGTAGCCGCTTGCGATATGTGGACAATTCTAATGGCTGAGTTGTAAATCACTTACAATATTGTCGTCATTCTAGCAAGCTTATTACAAGTCCTCACAAATGGCAAAGGGCTCAAATGAGTGTAAACTGTCGATTTATTTGTAACTAGTACATGACTAGCTCATGCTTGCCGTCGCCGTGCACAGCTCCTCGCCCAGGTCACCCCTGCCTTACTCACACGTTCTTTGCGCACACGTGGTACCACTGAACGGTGCGCCACCCATCCACCGTTCGCCGCTTGGGCTGCATCACCCTTCATTCCGTGTGCCCCTCCCCTTGTGCGCATTCGCTCGTCCCCATAGGACCTCAGCATGGGCACAAAGGGGAGGGGTGCAGGGGTTGGCGCTGAACTTGGCGCTCGCACTGTCCCTCCTGCGCCCCCTGGCATAGAAGGGGAGGGCGGGGCGGGGCGGATAAATCGGGGTTGGGTTGGGTTGGCATAGCCCAGGCAAAGGGGACTGGGGAGGGGACGCACTGTCCCTCCTCGCCCCAGCGTGGAAGGGTGGGGGGGTTGAACTAGGGGGGCTGGGGTGACGTAGCCCCGGTGGAGGGGACTGAGGCGACCCAGTGTCCCTCCTGCACGCGGAAACAGGGGTGGGTGCAGGCGACACTTCGTCTGGGTTCGGCCGTGCCAAGCGGGGGTCAGCCGATGAGATTGAGCACTCGTGCGCAAGCGACTTGAGGCCGCCAACCACAAACGCGCATGAGTGCTCGGAGGCCGAATTAGAGACGGGGTTGAGCCCACAGCACTTGGCGCTAAGTGTGGGTTCGGGTGCGGTCGCATCGAGTGCAGCGATCCCTGTTCAGAGGCCTCCAGCTCACGCCGGCAACAGGGAGTGCTTCTTCCAATAGGTCGATCGATAGCACCACTTGTTGGTGGATGGTGAAGTTGCTGAATCACGTCAAACGCGTCCCACGGGAGGGTCTAGATAGTTGGTTAGCTTGTCTTTTTTCGGAAGCCTGGTTGGGTGAGCTCGTACGCCGGCGGCTGTTCACTTTGTTGCTCACTAGCTCCTACAAATGCATTTTAACCCTAGAAACCCGTGCGGGATCGACAAACGTACCTTTCATGTGGTGGGTCGAGGACAACGGGGTCATACCAAAGAACGGTAAAGTTGGCTTTGTCTTGATCGCACCAGGGAATGGGGTGACGACGATGTTCCCTGTCTCAGTCTGCCAGAAGGCGTCGATGATTGCACACGGTGAGCTGCCGGGCGAGAAGCGATGACTTTGTTGGCGGGGTGGTTGAGGTGACTGACTGCGGCTTGGGTCTGAGCCAGCTCTGTCGCAGGATGCTGGGTATCCCGATAGCATCAAGCCACGACGTGCCAGATGATGACGAGGGGACCTCATTTTTGCTGACTTGCACACGCTGAGCCTAGAGGTGGCCGATCCTGGATCGCTGTCTGGTGTAATTGAGCGTTCACTGGGCAACAACGATTTCCATGAGCTAATATGTGAGACATTGAGATTGAATGCTGGCAGGAGAAGCGGCGCATCGGGTCTGAGAGTTCTGCCTCCTCAGGGCTCTGTGGCAAAACCGGAGCTTCAGCAAGCTGCTCACACGAGATGTGTCGTCCCGATCGAGGGTGCCTGGCAGGGCAATTTATACCTGAAGGGACATCACAAGATTCCCTGGGAGATTACAACACCATCACTAAGAGATATAATTGTCAATATCTGATGTAACAGGTATTTTCAATTACCATTGGAAGTCACAGTGCAACATATATTCTAATGGAGATATACTGTGATGATAATAGCATCATGATAAACCTTATGGTTTAAAGTATATGCTATCTTAGTCACAATGTGATTGTAACTAAGTTGTCTGATGATGTAGTCCATCTATGTGGAAATCATAAGTCACTCAGGAGGGTTATAATGTGCCCACAAGGGGATCGTGATCTACTTGTATAGTTGTTATTGGTCTCTTATAAGTTACTCAGGAGGGGGTTATAATGTGCTCATGTAGAGATTGTAATCCATTTGCAAGAACATCATCAGTCTCTTATATGTCACCTAGGAGGGGGTTATAATGTGCCCGCATAGGTGTTGTAATTCACTTGTGGGATGTTATCAGTCTCTTATAAGTTGTTTTAGGAGGTGGTCATAACATACCCACAAGCAGGTCATAACCCACTTGTATGGTCATTATTGGTCTTTGATTGATCACTTGGGAGGGTATTATAATGTAGTCATGTGGGGGTTATAATTCACTTGCACCAATGTTATTGGTCTCTTATAATTAATTCAGAAAGGGTTTATAATGT